>SNQJ01S0051348.1:46248-56370 GCA_010110895.2 Picea sitchensis
TCAGTTGTTCAACAATTATAACAATCTTGGCTAAGCTAGGACCGGAATATGTTGTCTATGTTTCCACTTTCCATTCTAGCAGATATCTCTTGGGATCAAAGTGGAAGATTCCTACCATGGAGCAATTCATTGATTCACTCACACATGAGTAGGAAAAACTCATTCAGATGGGCCTAATCAAGGAATTACCAAAGCGCATTCAATCACCATGCATTATGGAAAAGGGTCATCCAATCAAAAACCCAAATAGGAAGGACAGAAGAAACATAAATAAAAGGAGTGATATTCAAAACCCTTCAAGGATTCTTCAAGTTCCAAAGACTCTTCGAATTCCAAAGAGAAGAAGAAGAAGAAAGGAAATACGTGAACTTATTGGAATAAACCAAATCATGAAGAATCCACATTCATGAAGAAGCAAATCAATCTTATGACATAGGTAATTCAGCAGAACAACCTTAGAAACATCATTTCGGAAGGAGCCAAGAAGAAGAAGGATGAAGATATTGCATATAAGAAAAGTAATAATTATTCTCTTGTTCTAATTAATTCCTCATCTGATTCATCGATTATAGATTCTAGTACATCACATCATATGGAAGCCAAAGAGTGAGTTTTAACTTCTTTGAGTTCATGCGCAAGTCCCCCTATTCTCATGGGGGGTGGCACTTTAGTAACTGTAGCAGAAGAGGGAAGAGTAAAACTTCCTAATGGAAGTTTTGTGAATGTTTTGCATGTTCCAAATATTTCTATAAATATGCTCTCAGTTTATCAAATCACTCAGAAAGATAAAAAGGTTGAATTTACATCAGATTTGATTTATGGACTTGACATGCATGACAATTCCATTATTGAAATTGTTGAAGTAGATCGCAAATCAATGTTGTATAAATTCACTAATTTTATTGATGATGACTCCTCTTTACTACTTACACACGAGGAGATTACTTTGCATGTACCACCAGTGCAACATGCAGAGACTCTTGTACTTCCATCATTTTTAGACATCATCGATGATTCCATACACTTGGATTTTGTACATAGAAATGAGAAGGTAGTACAACCATATAACGAGCCAACGTTGAAGCTTAAATAGATTCCAAATAGGGAACAATCCATAATTCATGCAACAAGTGTCCATGCAGGGGATCCATTGGATTCAAGGAGGACTCAATCTTAGCATGATGAGCCTTCTTATGTACTTTCAACTTCTGAACCAATGATTCCCATGCATTGCTATATGGTTCAGTATTTTGATACAAATACCTATAGTGCGGCTATGGGAAATCCATTATGGAAAGAAGCCATGCAGGAGGAGTATGACTCACTCCTAGAGAATCAATTTTGGGATTTGGTTCCACTTACACCAGAAAGGAAGATTTTCATGTTCACATGGGTTCACGGGATCGAGAGGTGCAAGGAAAGATAGGTTTCAAAAGGACTTCATTAGATCCATAAATATTTCTACATATTCATGAAAATCTTCAGTAAGCAGAAGTTTCGGACTTTGTGGGATTTTCTTGGAGTGAAGAAAATAGTTTCCTAGCAATTTCCCTTTTCTTCTTTTGATGCATTGTCTTTTGAGGGGGGGTTTTGTTCCCACGTGGTTTTCCCTCTTTCCTCATTTTTTATTCAGTGTTCATTAGTTGCATTGTACATGAGTACATAATATGGCCTAGTTGTCGAGACTCATTTTTTATTACTCCATAGTGATGTTCAAGGGGGGTATTGGAAATATTTCTATTTTCAACTCACTAGTTCAATGGTATTTAAGTAGAGACAGTTCTATTTTATACCATCACTATTATGCATACATTCCTAAGGAAAATCTCACTATTAGTTTTCTTTTCTTAATTATGGAATGTTATGTCCTATATGAGTGTATATTTCTCATGCATTGTTAGTATTTGATCAATGATCAACTTATTGGAGTAGTGTGAATACATTTTCTCATTCTTCCATATTGAATCTCTCATCCTTTTCTTGATAAACTTTGTTTGTACTTGCTTTAGCTAGGTCTCTTGTTTAGGTTTCTATGAAACAATGACACTTCTCTTTATGAGTTCGAGGGAGGAAATTAATCACCTTTTTTTGAAGTTACCACAACATTATGAAGTGAAAAAACTAAAATTGTTGAGCTGGAAAGGGTGTTGAACATACACAGGGACAATGTAACCACAAAGATCCTCAATGCAATTAGGGAGATAGATAAACTTCACAAGGAAGAGATTGAAATGGTTGTGCAAGATGCAAGAGATTAACTCACCTCATAGTTTGAAAGGGAAGCCATGATTGTTGAAACGCTTCACACAGAAGAACTAAATAGCGTTGTGCAAACCGAGAGAAGCGAATTAAATTCATAATTTGAGAAGAAAGTATAGTTAGGATAAGATCTGTACAATAAAGAGTTTGAGTCTATCGAACAAAATATCTCTCAAGAAATGGAATATATCAAAACTAAATATTCTCAAAAGGTATTTCATCTACAATCAAAACTGTTGATTAATTGGGTTGGTTGTCATTGATGTCAACCCTTGAAGAAAGTCTGGTAGAAAAAAGGTATGGGTAATGGACCCAAGTTTGTTTGATGTATAATGGTATGAGTTTTAGTATATTTGCAGGTAAGACTATTCTATATGGATAATACATGTCATTCCATTTCCGATGGTATGCGGAACTTCACATAACTCCTCATGGTTAGAGATTTATGGCCATGTGAAGTTGGAAGACCCTCATGAGTTATCTAGAAGCCCCTAAAAGGTCAAAGTAGTCAAAGTGGTTGTAAAGAAGAAATTATTTAAATAATAAAGTAGTTTCAACAAGAAGTGGTGAGTTTAATATTTATGGATAAGTCAAAGTGGTTGCAAAAGAAATTATTTAAATGATAAAGTTAGTGAAGAACTTACTATTTGTGGAAAGAGGTTAGAATTGGGTTATCCCTAAAATAAGGAAAGTGGGTTAAGTTGGTTAGAAGGTAACCCCTTGAGAAAGCTACATGCAAGTATAAATAAGAGGCAAGGGTCTCTCATTTGTTCATAATTGAGCACATTGAATATCCATTATTGTGTAAGGATTATTATAGGTACTCATTGATATATCTGGAGTTGTGAAAGTCTGAGGTAGCACGAAGGTTTGACGGTGAAAGTTTCAGAATTACAGATAACACTGAAAAACCCTAAGTTCTAAGGTGTACATGGGATAATGGTACAACATAAGGCATACATATGTGGGATACCAATATAACAGAGCGCGTACACACACTAGTTGTCAGTATAACATGACAGGTACGTGAGGGAAACGCCATGGAAATTTGAGGAGATGAAGAAGCCAAAGTTCTAGATTTTGAGAACAACCTCCCAAGAAGGTCTGTAATGATCAGATACATTAGAACTATCCACTATTTCAAAAGGTATGTCTTATTTCTATTAATAGTTGGATTTTGATGTATGCATGAGAAATGGTTATGAAGACTTGAGGATTCTCCCTGGAGAGATTAGTGGTTGCATGAGATCTTTTGTATAAATCATATCTACAGAAATATATTGTCAATATAAGAAATATTTATCATTATTAGAGTTGAGGCACATCTTCTATTTCTTGGCATATGGTTAAGGGTTCTTGTGATACATGAAGTAGTTGAAGTATTGAAAGGATGAATATCAGAAAGGGTTTTATGTCTAGTTCAGTTGAGGGTTATTATATTGGTTCATGATAACACACAATTATTTGGCACATGAGTAGAGAGAGATATAGAGTCTTTGGGTAAAGTTTATGTATGAGGTTGCATGCACAAGGTACAGTTACAGTCTGGGTACAGTGATAGGTTGCATATCTATGTGAAAGAGGTTGCAGAGGGTCAAAAATTTTCAAAATAAATAAAACCCTAGTTCCATAAGGCATACATAGTTTACATAATACATAGGTTGTGTACATATGCATGATGTTGTATAGATAGGGCGCGTACACATGTGTGTTGCAGAACTACAGGTCGCGTACCTGTTGTGTGTATTTGATACATGCTCAGATCACTTACAGGTTGATTGCAAGGCAACAATACAGGTTGGTTGCAAGTCAGTGGTACAAGTTGGTACAATTTTACAGTGGTATATCTCACAGTAATAGCGTGGCAGTGGTTCCATCATTCTACTTATACGTTAGGGAGGTTGGACGGGGTAGGGATACATGGTTGTAGCCACCTTCTGGTTGTAGCCAAAGGACATAGGGAGTTGTAGCCTCCTTATGGTTGTAGCCAGAGAATTGAGTTGGAGATTCCCTCAGGTTGTAGCTTGAGAAACTAGGGGGTTGGAGCCTCCTTCCAGTTGCAGCTGGAAAATAAAGGAAGTCGGTGCTTCCAATGAATGTGCTTTTCTCCTGCTTAGGGTTTCCACGTAAAAACATTGGTGTACTATGTATGTGTATGATTGCTCATTTTTTCATTGTTTATTTACTCTGTAAATATTGGATGATAATGCTACATTGATCATAAAGAAATATAACACTTTCATATTATGATTCCAAAGGATTAAATTGATGTATTATTGATTCAGCCCCCCCTCTCAGTAATCCAATAATTGGTATCAGAGCAGGTTCCTTCAGAAATCAATTTAACCACTTAAAGGTATATAATAGAGAGAAACAACATGTATAAAAATGGAATACCACAGTTTGATAGACATAAGTATGCATTATGGAGCAGAAGGATGAAAACATATATACATGCACAAGGATTTGAAATTTGGCAATCAATTGTAGATGGATACAAAGAACTAGCAGTTCCACCAACAAATGAGAGAGCAATGAAACTCATTCTAAATAATTCCAAATCCACAAATGCACTTCTGAATGGTCTTGGTGAATAAGTATATACCAAAGTTATACATTGTAAATGCGCTAAAGAGATTTGGGAAAAACTTCAAAATGTTTATGAAGGAGATTCAAAAGTCAAAGCAGTAAAGCTTCAAACTTACAGAGGTCAATTCAAACAACTAAAGATGAAGGAAGATGATAATATTGCATCTTACTTCTTACGAGTCGATGAAATAGTGAATGCAATCATAGGATTGGAGAAGAAATTAAAGAATTTTTAATTGTTAAAAAGGTACTAAGATGGTGCAGACCCCCGAACCTTGGGCCATGATCTGCAAGGGATCATTCTAATTTCTCATCGAGCCAAAGCGACTCCTTTGGATCCCTATTGGATCCTCATGAATCTGATCCACATGTCCTTTAGTGAAAACCTGGCCTACACAACTTAACACTAGGAGTGAGCCTCACATCCCCTTGCAACCACAACTGGGCCTTAACGTAAGCACCTTTCATGACTCGTGATCTCGCGAGTTCGTGAGTCGAAGACCCTCGACTCCTCTTTCTCCAAACGTCGATACCCAAGATGACGATATGGGTATGGCTCCTCCATGCTAGCACCTCTACAAGTGACCATTGGCTAGAGCCTAACTCTAGAACCCCTTGCAACTCATAACTTCATGGGTTGGAGTGTTGAACCCTTGTGCTCCTCCTTTGTGAAACCCTGATACATGAAAGGTCTACGATGGGTTGGCTCCTTCCGAGGTGACACGCGTACGCCAGTTGTCACCTACTTCTGTCTTCTCTGTGAACTCTATGTTTGTGCCACGTATCAACCACGTGGTCCCCATGTAATGGACATGCCACGCATTCGCATGAGCCTCGGTGCTCAACACTTCGTGACTTCTGCAGTCGAGAAGAAGTTATTTCAACCTCCAAACCCCCGATATGCGATACCACATGGAGGTTCTGATCCAACGATTCTCCCATGGCCTAGATCTAACGGTCTAGATCTCCTTCTTTGTTCCTCGCAACTTGAGACTTTGCGAGACCAAGAATTTGGTCTTCCCTCTCACGAACCACGAATTCACGAAATGATCCAAGAACATGGGTTGAAACGAGATCAACGGCTCTCGTTGATTCTTGAATCTTGGGTGATGGGTTTCACTAGCCTCTAACCACTCGACAACTCTGCAAGATCCAATGACTCTCACAACTTTAGGACTTTGTTCACGAAGGCCTCTCATCGTCCATACGACTCCTTTCCTGAGTGACCTCCCAGAGGTTAAAATCCATGCACCTTCCTTCAGATCCGACTGCTATCGGTCCTTTGGCCTAGATCTGATGGCTCAGATCTGTTTCTCTACCCTGTGTGCTCTCCTGTGTGTGTCTGGACGTGGACTTCAACAACCCAAATCTCACCTCTCCATTTTATCTAATGGCAGTTGTATCTCCTCCTGAGCTTATGTTTCTTCCTTCCCCTTAAAGGATTTCTTTCTCCAAAAGGCCTCGACCTTTGTCTTCTCTGCGAAGCCTATAACCTTGGCTCCCACCTGTATTCTAAGAGGCATTCCTCCTCCTGAGCTTTGTCAACTGTCAAACCTCAAAGGGCTTCTCGATCGTCTGCATTCCTTGCAGGGTCTCTGTACACAACTGTGTTGTCCATCATGATATTTTCTTACTCAAACCTCTAAGGGATTCCACCCTTGCCTCCTCCTTCAAATGGAGATTTGGTTCCCTCTTGGCAGCCTTCTATTCAAGCACCCCTTGTTGAGCCAACAGAGTGTTCAGTAACTCTGTAAGTGTCTTCCCTGTGACACTTCTCCTTCTTCATGAACTCAAACAAGAGTTCCTCTTGTGTGCTTCCTTTCACTCGCTCAATGCCCTCCTGGGAGATCTCTACAGAACCTCAGACGTTTTGTCTTCTCACCGAACTTGAAATAGAGTTCTCTTTGTGCATCCACTCAATGCCCTCATGGCAGAGTTCTCCAGAATCCTCAGTGCTTATGTTTTCCCTGTGCCCTCCTCTACACAGTCTTACCTCCAAGGTTTTCAACAACCTTGAGGCTTCTCCTTGAGTCAATGACTTCCTCTGGTGTGCCCTCCAGACACAACTCTGTCCAAATTCCATAGAATTCAGAAGTGCACTCTATGCACTAGCTTACAGAACCCACAGTGTTCTATCATGCAACCTCTTGCATGAAGCCGCAAAGAACCAAACCTGAAATCAATGAGCCCAACAAACAATGAATTCTGTCTGTAACCTGCAAATGTAAACTAACACACATCTACAACATATCATCAACACATGGAGACATTCATCAACATACACAGAATAGCATGCAGGAAAAACTGCTTTGATTGTATTAATATGAAATGCCTCTTTACAATGTGTTCAAACCCGGACTGCAATAGAGTCTCGGCTCCCTCTCTTCTCTCTGCTTCTACCTTCCTTACTAACTAACTCTAGATACCAAAGAAGATCTTTTTACAAAGAGGGGCTCCTCGAGCTCTTCCCTCCATCCTCACCAACTCTCATTAATTTACATTCAATCACATTGAATGGTTGTCTAGTCCGAATCGGATCTAGATCTCAGCCTTACAACCATTTAAGATGGTTTCTAATCACATCCTATGCACATGCATGGTTTTGGCTCTTCAGCCTTACAATCATTTAATACAATAAATTCAAATTTGAAATTTGAAAGTGAGAGGGTTGCGCCTCTACTCTCCTATTGAATGCACGCTTGATGTGTTGGCTGACTAGCATGTAGCTGGCATTGGAGAGATGCTTCTACATCATACTCCTCTGTTGTGAAAAATTTATGAGCTCCTGCTCATGAGCTTCCCAACATGGCTGTCGAAATCCACCTGGATCCCAAACAGTTCTTTGGAGCTGTCCATCTGCTCCAATGCTTCACTGTTGTTGCTACATCTCCCCTGCTGCTATGACAGGTCTCCTCCTACTCAGCTTCTCCTCACTGTAAGTTTCTATTGTTGACCTCAACATCAACCTTCTAATCTTCTCAATCTCCTTGTCCAATTGTTCTCATGGTTGGCTTTCCTTTTGCAACCTACTCCACTACACTTCTTCCCTACAAATGGGTAGATCAACTAGATCTCCCATGCCATATTTTTCCTCTATGGCCTCATCTTACCACTCTGCTGCAAAATTCATCTTTGCAGTCTTATCATTGAGTTGTTTCCCAGCTTCCTCTCCTGACAACTTAACTTCTTTCATTTCTCCTGCTGGTGTATCTCCAGCTTCCTCCAGCTTCTCCTTAGACTATAATTTCCCTTTATTTGTTGTTGCATGCCTCGACATTACAGTCATCATCTATTCAGCTTCCTAGCTGAAATTTCTGAGCGATTTCTCTGAATGTTCTTCTGCTAACATTTGCATGATTGTCTGCTCTCAGCAGTCATCTACTAGTTCTGGATTGTTCAGCCAATCCTCCAATATTTCTATCTCCTTCTCCCATGGAGTGATCATCTCAACTGTGTGCTCCTCTTCTTTTCCTTGGGCAGCTTCTGATATCTGCTCCATTTCTTCCTTCTCTTTGACAGTCTATGTTGGTTGTCCTTCTATTGCTGAACCCGCAACATCTTCCTTGGCCTCGTCTTGGTTACTTGGTAGGAATATCTGAATTCCTCCAATGATCGGGATATTCCTCTAATCCTCCTCTATCAGCTCTCCTCATTATATGAACTCTCCCCTGAGTTCATGAGACTTTCAGATAGTCTCAACTACTCTCCCTTACCCACATGGAAATATGGGATTTCCTCTTTTTCTCTACCCACCTAGCAGACTATGAGATCAACTGATGACATCTCAGTGCCCACCTGGAAACTTGAAAGTTCCTCGCTGCTCACCTGGCAATCTCTGAGATCGTCCAATGATCCCATCTCATTGCCCATCCGACAATATGAACTTTCTTCACTACCTTCCTGGCAGTTCATGAGATATTCCTGTGATCTATTCTTCTCTTCATCATTGAGATTTATCCCATCTTCTGGTTCACACACATGAACCATCTCCTCTATGGCCCTGAGGCTTTACACATACCTCAGCCACCTCCTCAATTGTGTGCTCCTCTTCTTTTCCTTGGGAAACTTCTGATATCTGCTCCATTTCTTCCTTCTCTTTGATAGTCTCTATTGGCTATCCTTCTACTGCTGAACCCGCAACATCTTCCTTGGCCTCGTCTTGGTTGCTTGGTAGGAATATCTGAATTCCTCCAATGATTAGGATATTCCTCTAATCCTCCTCTATCAGCTCTCCTCACTGTATGAACTCTCCCCTGAGTTCATGAGACTTTCAGATAGTCTCAACTGCTCTCCGTTTCCCACCTGGCAATATGGGATTTCCTCTCTTTCTCTTCCCACCTGGTGTTATAACCCTAAATTGCACCACACATGCTTACCTGGCATCAGGCCAACTCATATCCCTTCCTTGCCAAAGCCATGCTGAATAAACTCTTAAAAATCCTCTTAAAACAAGTGGCACATGCCCTAAACCACTACTGCACGCATTGGAACGCTGACAGGCCTACTATTGCACGTGTTGGAACACTGGCTAGCCTACTACAACCCGTGTTTACCTAACAAAGCACAAAAACAGGAAAGTTGATGATGGGACAAAAAGATATGGGTCATTTAACTGAAACTCCCAGCCACGCATGGCCGAGAGTTCATCCAAAACCCTAGCTCCTTCTAGCCTATAAAAGAAGGGGTAGGGGTACTATTTGGAAGAGGAAAATTATAGCAAAGAAACTCTGCCCAATTGCCGAATCCGTTTGTCCCAACCCTTTAGCCTTTCCTCAAGCCTAAGGAGAATTCAAGCAAAGCAATTGGAGGACAAAGAAGAGGAGGAGCCCAGGATCAGGATTGAGGAACGGTGGCTGGTCTCTATCATTATTGTAAGTTGATTCATCTTGAGATTAATAAAAGAATACTTTTTCCGTCCCAATGCACGAGTTATATATGTTTTATTTGATTTATGCTTAATCTCTAAACCTCAAGTAGAAAAATAGCATGCATGCGTAGTGTTTTGTCTTGATTGCAAGATTCTCTTTGGAAGGAGCAGCGCAAGCAAGCGGACAAAGAGCAATGGAGGATCTACACCAAACATCAATAAAAGGGTTAGTAGGTCTCTTCCAAGATTGTATGTGAAAAAAGGGGTTTGATGATCCGGATTTATGTAGGAACACAATGAAATACAGAAATACACATAAACACAGAGATGCAGCGGAAATAAGACTTCATTTCATTAATCACAAATGACTGAAATATGCTTACAGACAGAATGGAAATAAACTAGCT
>SNQJ01S0051349.1:46258-67484 GCA_010110895.2 Picea sitchensis
AGGTGTGATCCGAAATCGGATCCAGAAGCCTGATAGGGCTTGAAAAATGCTCAAAAATGAAAGTGCTCGGAATGCGACACGTGGCAGGTCCGTACAGGGGACATGTGGCAGCACCAGGGAGTGACACGTGGCACGCAGATTTGGTCGATTTGGCATATAGTTGGACGTATCCCAAGGTGACACGTGTCACCACTGAAAGGGTGACACGTGGCAGGGTGATGTCAGCAGCTGACATGGCAGGCTGATAGAGCGTACGATAGGGCTGACGCAGCAAGTTGATGTGGAAATACGGCAGACGACATGGCAAACATGTGGGTGAATCAGCGAATGACACGTGGCATGTTCTGGTTGGTTTTTAAGGTGCCACGTGGCCCAGTCACGGGCTGCCACGTGGCACCGTGTTATTGGTTGTTGGTTTATGTGTTCAAAAATTGTGTGGCGTGCACGGGGGTCGAACCGGCGACCTCCCCTCCGGTTGAGGACTGACCAGGTCGGGCTAACCGCTCGCTCTATGGTTAGTTCTTGTTATGTGAATGGAAATAATTGTATTTGAATTTATCAAATGTATTGACCGGCGGTAAAAAAGGGTCGGGGCTTAGCGCGGGGTTTTAAATGTGCGGTTACAATGTTTAAGCCACGGGTCCCGTGTATACACCATAAGACCAGGACCATTCCACTAAAAAGCATGGGGTGTTAAGCCACGGTTCCAACCAAAAGCCATAAAACTGGAGGTTAGCGCGCCAAAAGGGGGCCAGCGCCATGACACGTGGCCATATGGCACCCATGCGACCAACCAGAGGGGGCGCGCACCCAGGGTTCAGGGGCTGCGGCCCAATATTTTATAAAAGTGGGTTTTTTATGCCAAATTTGGTTTTTTATTGTTAATTATGCCTAATTTTAGCTGATTCTCTCCATTTTGGGGGGATATTGGGCATTTTTGGAGGCCAAATTCTTGGAGGAAGTTGGAGCTGAGCAACCAACTCCAAGGCTATATAAACCAAGCCTATTTGAGGTCATTGGAGAGAAGTCAGAGCAGAGTTATGCTGAGGAAAAGCCAAGCCAAAGTCAGTTTGATGCAGAGAAGCTTTTGAGGAGGAGACGTTGTTGGATCGTTTTTGGGAGCTCCGGACATCCATTTTGCATGTTGTTTTCTTTGCAGGGTTCTAGAGATCTAGGAGAACAAGACCAGATCAGTCTTGTAGCCATTTGACATTGCAGCAATGTACTTTTGAGCATTTGAACAGAAATAAAGAAGCCTCCCCCACAGAGACAAAGGCCCGGAGATGTAGGCAAAAGTTGTGCCAAACTCCGTTATCAATCTGCGTGTTATGGTTTGTTGTTTATTCTTTCATTTCAGATCTGCAAATGTGTATTTGGCTGTCATAATTCCTCTTCTTTCCTCATTCTTTCGCTAAGTTTCTCAAATGGTTAATTAGCGTATGCAAAATTAAAACTCAACCATATTCATTTAAAAGATCCTACAGATCACTAGTAATGGTATAACCTTATCTATGTTTGTTTCCCATTTTATTACTATGGTGTTAATTAAGCTGAGAAGAACCATAGTTTAGTATAACACTTGTATAGGCTGTAAAGACTGTTGTACCATACTCTATCTTAATGGGAATGATACTATAACTAGGATCACACATAATTTGATGTTGGAATATTGTGAATCCCATAAAGGTTACTGCTAGCTAAACACTAGAAGCTTAGTAATACAGGAGACATCATGTTTTTATTATATATGAATAGTACATAGAAATTCAAGATTTTAGCAGCAAATATTTATCTTACAAATTTTCAAAAATGGAGAAATGTATGCAGCCTCTAAAAGATAGAGCCTTTAGGCAAAAAACAAACAAGAAATATCAATATTGAAGGAAGACATTATCGTATACCAAGTTAGTAATGGAATCATTAGACTTAGATACAAGAGCTACCAAAGGAGTCTGAGATGCAAATTGGATTATGAGGTGTTCTTTTACATGTGATGTGATGTGAAGTCATGTGTATTCTATGCAGGCAACTTAGATTGGGAAGCCAGTTAATCGGTTGGGGAAGCACATTTCAAAGGAAATTCAGTCTACGGTTAAGAGGCTTATCAGGTATTTTAAGCCAAAACCTCTTGGTTCAATGTTGGAAGCATCGATAATATAATGGTGAATTGCAACAATTGGTTATGCAGAAATGTAGTTTTAGTCACAACAGTAACTTATTTCATTCAATTGCATAATGGAAACATATCCTAATACAGGTGAAATAAAGAGTGTTTATGGCTTTGGTTCTGGTTTATTTAAGCTGGCTTAGACCTACCTACATGAACAATAAAAGGCTTAAATGTTCTTACTGCTTCGGTATGGTGTACTGCAGAGACTGGAAAGACCTTGTAGATGAATGGATGAATACCACTAGTAATGTTTTTGTAGATGCAATTGTAGGTATGGTATTGTTCCCAAGTAGTTATTGAAGATTGTCCTATGTTTTAGGACTAGGGCTTCTATTTTCAAATACTTTTTTTTCATATACATCATTTTGCATGTTGCAGGTACCTTGCTAGATTTTGTTTCACCTGCAAGTGCAGATGATGAAAATGAACTCCCTTCACCCCCACTTGATGAGGGAGCCTTTATGGAAACCCAAATGACTTCAATATAAATATCTCAAGTAGTCTTTAATTATGTGTACAGTTTGGTCTCTTCCTAAATGTGCTTGAAGCTGAGATATCATTTGGTCATGGACGAAACTGAGGATGACATATCATTTGGTCATGGAAGAAACCYAGTTTCTTCCATGACCAAATGATATCTCAGCTTCAAGCACATTGAGGAAGAGACCAAACTTGAATATGAAAATAAGGAGAATATTGTTCGTCTTTGTAAGAAATTGATGTGTGATTGTACGTTCTAATTGGTATCTATGCTTTGATTATGAGCTTATTGTGAATGATTGGTTTTCTGCTTGTTGTATGTGCTTGGAAATAAATATATTGGATGGCATGGATGATGATGGGAGTAAGTTATTCTTGCCTCCCCGCTTATTAATAGTTTTAATATTTTTATTTTTTGGATTTCATAATACATACTCTATTTTGTGCCTAAAGGATGTTTTTCTCCTAGAGGCACTAGTGTATTAGTTATTTGCTATTATTTATGAACTATGATAATTTATAACATTCTTTATTGTAATCGATGTAGACCCTCATGCTGCTGAAAAGACTAAGAACGATGAATATGATGATCATTATGATGTTGATCAAAACCAATGCACAGTAGAATGACCCAATAAAATAGAGTGATCATCTCAACAAGGAGTAGCAGTCCTTGTGTCAAGCAAGAAACAAACAGAGAGAGGGGAGAATTGAAAAGGAATGCTCAAATTCAGGTTGTCAGAGATTTCCAGGGGCATAGGATGAGCAGCTCAAGTAATATTATTTCAAGTTCTGGCCTTGGGAGACCTCCAATAAGTTTGGAATATAAAGGATATACAGATAATGTGCAGCAGCACCCCGACTTGAATAGGAATCAGACAATGCCTGACTCCTTTCCTCTCCAAAATGTAAGAAAACTAGAATGTAAATATAAATTGAAGATAAATGCGGATAATCCACTGTCTACAAAACATTCTTTGGTTTTTTTGGATCTTATGGAACTTATATTTTTTCCTATTTTGAAAAATACTATTAATCTACATTTTTTCTTAAAAAATATAACGAGGGAAAACATATTTGCATCTGCTAGCTATGTTGGATGGAGATTGTAGCAGGAAAATATACTTTGCTTCTTTGAATCTATTTGTACTATAGCAACATGTTTTTAAACTAGGGTTTTTTAATTTAGCAGAAATCAGAATCTCCAGATCATGCATCTGTTAAAGTGAAGCTTGAAGTAGCAAAAAGAAAACTTCAGGAAGGATATCAAAAAGTAGAAAATGGTTTGTACTTTGTTATTAGATTGTATTTTTATTTTCAAATTTGTTCCTATGATATTATTAGATTGTGAAGTGGATATTGGCTCATGAACTTGGTACCTAATGGACTAGTGATGTTTTTTGCAGCCAAGAAGCAGTGTATCATTCAAGTAATTAAATTGCAAGACCTACTTGAGCAGGGCCCTAAACGATTTCTTGGTAGACCATTGTCACAAAATCATCATCAATGGATGAATAAATCAAGATAGTGACACCATATTGTAATGTCTATTCAAGGGGCATCCCTAAGTGTGTAAAGAGCTCTCATGATGAGAAAGTAAACACAACCTATGATCAATCAAATCTGTAGTCATTGCATTCAATTTCTGAATATATTCCATTTCCATCCATGAAGAAATTTGAGAATCCCCAACACGACACCAACACTGATATCATTTCAGTGCCACCACATTCTTCCCTTATTTCTTTGACAGTACTGCCCATTTTCTCTGAATCATTTTAGAAAATGAAGAGATCCATGCACCTTCTTCATTTAGGATCCATTTTAGTAGTAAATATGATGCAATTTTCCACTTGGGTTCTCATAGAATCCTTTAAATCTCAGTTTGGCACTCCATTCTCCATTTTGTGAAAATTTGACTGTCCAAAATCAATTGTCCACTCACTAGTACTAACAATAGTGTGGTAGAATAATGTTGAAGATGGCCAACAAAATTATAACATGCAATGCTTTGTTGGAGTCACTCTGCTAATGTGTTCATGAGAGTGTTTCTTGTGATTCTACAATTTTTCTTCGAAGGGATACCTTTAATGCTTCTAGAAGTAGTGAATTTTAGAGTGAGGAATGGGATAATAAGGGGGCCAGAGGATGCAATGATAATAGGTGGTGTGATCATGTGTTTGAACCTACCTTTAATTGTGGTGAGATCATGTGTTTGAACGCCCTTCCCTTCTCTCAACCATCCAATGGTATCAGGAATAGTATTCTTTCCCATGGAAAACCCACCCCTCTCTCTTCTTCTGAGGGAATTCAGACGACAACAAACCCTCTCTCTTATTTCCCATTGAAAATATGATTTTCAGTAGTATGATACCTATGGTTCTTAGGGAGGAGGTGCCTATACGCATCAAACACCACCTATCTTCCTTTCTAACCTATCTTCCTTTTTAACAATTTTTGTCGTAAATTCACAAAAAAAATGCTATGAATGAATGTCCTCTCAATACTATAGAAATATATGGAATTTATAAAGAGGAACATCAAAATAACAAAAAACAATCTTACCAAGTATTAAGGCTACTTACCAGATATCTTAAGAGAATATGGAGCCACTATGCTTCATCAACCAAAGGAGGCAAGGAATAACTCGACCATTTCAAATAGGTTTGCCTTATTCCCATCCTTGATAGTTTTCTAGATTTAATGAAAAAATTCATACTCAACCTTGGTATCATTCCAATCGACCTTTCTAGCTAGTGAAAAATCAATGGTAGTACCAAAACCATCCTTAACCATTACAACATTTATTTCAATCATTTGCATCTCAACCTCGAAGGTAAAACTACTAATGGAGTAAATATCCAGAAGGGTGGAGACCCCAGACCCAATAAAAACAAGAATTTCTCCTACCTACACCACAATAAATGAATTCTTCAACAAGAAGTAACCAACAAATCCCAAAACAACCCTAGTTTCTCACCCATCCAACACCCAATCCAAACAATAGTCAGGTCGAACAAGTATACAATAATGATATGCCCACCTACCAAACCTGCTATATGGATCTTCAAGAGATCATTCTAACATCGTGGAAGGTACTAAGAACCCCTCCCCTTTTTTATATCCCATGGAGGATAAGGGCTTTAAGGAGGAGGAATATTTTCCACAAGAACAACCTATTCCTAAACCAAAACCACATTATCCTAAAAGGCTAGAAGCTAAGAAGACTTACACCATCTAAGATAATTACCTCTTAGATGAACTCAAAAAATTATGTGTCAAAATCCCTATCCTCCAAGATATTAAGGATATTCATGTCTACAATAAGTACATAAAAGAAGAATTCATTAAGAATATAAGAAGAAAAATAAAATGTAATATGGTAAACTTGCAAATATTATGTTAGGAAAAATATTTGTTCCTAAATACTTAGATCCAAGTAGTCCAGTTTTATATGTTTACATCAACAAAAATTTGATTTAGAATACTCTAATAGATCTAGGACCAACCATCAACGTTGAAAAATGATATTACATATACTAGACCATAGGTAACTATTGATACAGACACCTACTATACTCTAAATAGCATATAGATTAACTATAAATACTAAAGGAGTATTAGAGGATGTAACACATTGATTCATGTGAGTAACTAATAAATTTTATACTACTTTAAACCAAATCCAACATGAATGGGTATGCCCTCATTTTAGGAAGAGCTTGGTTGGATATAGTTGATGCACATATCAATTGTATTGAAGGAAACATGGCCATTGCAAATGGTAAACCTCCAAAAACAAAATTCCTCTACCCCCTACCAAGCCACTCATTAATACTAAAATAGCTATGTGGGTAGGACACGAAGAAGGGGAATAAATTTGTAGGAAATAGTACACCTTATCCTTAGAATTGAAATAGTCATGTCCATGAAAAATACATATGAATACACTTTCATTTTCAAATTACTTGAAAAATTTGTATCCAAGATTTGTGAAAATTGAATAATATACTAGCCAAGGGGAAGTGAGATAGTCTAAGGTTCCTATTTATTTGATAGAGGTTCCTTGGAAATATTCCCCTCTAAAACTCTCAAAATAAACACTAAGTTGATTGTTGTCCAAGAATTATAGTCACTAATTATTCTAAGAAATGACACAACAATATTATCATGGGATTACAATGACAAGTAAGGTTTTCATCCAAATATTTATACACACCACATCTACATCAAGGATGAATCTACATCGATTAAGCATTGTTAAAGAAGAATTAACCCTACCTTAAAATATATAATCAAAGTAGAATTAGTAAAACTTTTAGATGAAGGATTCCTCTACCCAATATATGAAAGTGAATGGRTTTCACCATTGATTATAGTTCCCMATAAAAATGGAAAATGGAGGGTGTGTTTATATTACAAAGAGATCAATAAGGCCAAAATAAATGACCACTTTCCCTTACCTTTCATTGATCAGTACTAGATTCTTTAGCAAGTAAAAGGTACTTTTCATTTTTATATAGGTTTAGTGGATATAACCATATACATATCTCCTTAAGGACCGAGACAAAATTACTTTTACTTTCCCAAGGGAGCGTTTTCCTACAAGGTCCTTCCCTTTGTCCTATGTAATTCTCTTGCAACCTTCCAATGAGTTGTCCTCATCATATTCTCATATCTAGTCCATGAAACTATAGAAATAAACATGTATGATTTCACCACCTTAACATTCATAACTTCTAATTCAACCACCAAAAATGTCATGCACCAACCCCACATAGTGAGCAGTGATTGGGGCCAACGTTGAAATTTCTTCAATATGTGCCTGTATGCATCGAAATTTGACATGGTTAGACTAGAAACATGCCTTGACAGTATGGGAGGTTTTCAAGACTCAAGGATGTATGATGTCATACAAAAACATTTTGAAAAAAATTCAACGTTGGCCCCATTCAAAGGTCACCATTTTCCATCATGTACTCTAGCCCTAGTACAATGTCTTTTACTAGTTGTTTCCTTTAAAATTCGATCGATCAGAAAATTAAAATGAAACTAGGACGAGATGAGATGATATATAGAGTGGGTCTGTGAGTGATATTTGAGTATACAGGAAAATGTCTCTTCCATGCCATACACAACACAATGGAAAATGTTTCCTTTCTCTACTCAACAATCCCTCAAGCATCTCCTTCCTTTTTAGTGCCCTCGTGTAGGAAGGAATAGTCCAATCCATTGATTGCTTTATGGGAAACCTAGTGGAGTATTTCCTTAGCTCTTAAATAATTAATAAGCAATTATTTCATGGGCACGAGGTTAAATGTTTTCTAATTTTCCTTGCCTTTATTCTTATCTACAACCATCTATCTCTCTTCCAAGGTTTTCTTTTACGTCACTGTTGCATTAGTTTTGGTCATTTCTAAATTTGGATTATTGAGTAACTAAGGGGAATATAGTGTGGGGGTTATGTGAATAATGGTGAGAATTATCACAAGAGAATTTACGTGAGGTAGGAGAATGCATGAATGACTCACACTTATTGAAAATGTTTAAACTCCCTGCTGATGTGGGGATTTCTTTAATATTGGAGGATATCAAAGATGTGTCATTGGGAATAAGTGGACATATGTTGGTGAGAACAATGTCATCAAATCATCATATTCACTCACAGATTCTTCAGAGGACAATTTCATTAGCTCATCATTTTTATTACTGCTATCATTCACCCACCACAAATGTCATCTTGCACCGACCCCGCATAGTGAGTAGTGAATGGGGACAACGTTGAAATTTCTTCAAATTGTGCATGTATGCGTCGAAATTCGACATGGTTAGACTAGACACATGGATTGAAGGTATGGGAGGGTTTCAATAATCAAGGATGTATGATCTCCCCATATAATCTTTGAGATCGTCCACATTTGCATCAACGTTCATCATGTTGCACCTCTCATTTTCATTATTCGTCATTCCCTTCTATAGAATCATTGTCGGAACTATCTTGAAATTTGTCATGGAACTTGAAATACACCCATCAAAAATGTCTTCCACCGAACCCACACAATGAGCAATGAATGGGGCCAATGTTGAAATGTTTTCAATTTGTTCTCATATGCATCGAAATTTGACATGGTTAAACTAGATAGTTGCCTTGAAGGTATGGGAGGGTTTCGATACTTAAGGATGTTTGATGTCCCTGCATAATATTTGAGATCATCCATGTTTGCATCAACCTTCAATATAATGGATGTCTCATAGTGAGGATAGTGAATGGGGCCTGCCTTGAAGGTGAATGAGCATAGTGAAATTTCTTCCACCGACCCCACATAGTGAGCAATGAATGGGGCCAACGTTGAAATTTATTCAAACTGTGCATGCATGTGTCAAAATTCGACATGGTAGGACTAGACACATGCCTTGATGGTATGGGAGGGTTTCAAGACTCAAGGAATATTTCTAATGTCCCAACCACATAATCTTTGAGATCGTCCATGTTTGCAAAAAAGTTCATAATGGGGCATCTCATATTTGTCCAATGTCTTTGTTTCCATCCCTAGAATATTTGTTGGAACTCTCTTGAAATGTTATGGAACTTCCAATTCAACCACCAAAAATGTCATGCACCGACCCCGCCTAGTGAGCAGTGAATGGGGCCAATGTTGAAATTTCTTCAATATATGCCTGTATACATCGAAATTTGACATGGTTAGACTAGACACATGCCTTGACGGTATGGGAGGGTTTCAAGACTCAAGGATGTTTGATGTCCCAGCCACATAATCTTTGATATCATCCATGCTTGCAACAACGTTCATAATGGGGTGTCTCATATGTGTCAAATGTCGTTGTTTCCATCCATAGAATATTTGTTGGAACTCTCTTGAAATGTCATGGAACTTCCAATTCAACCACCACAAATGTCATGCACCAACCCCGCATAGTGAGCACTAGTGAATGGGACCAACGTTGAAATTTCTTCAATATGTGCATGTATGCATCGAAATTTGGCATGGTTAGACTAGACACATGTCTTGATGGTATGGGAAGGTTTCAAGACTCAAGGATGTATGATGTCCCAACCACATAATCTTTAAGATCGTCCATGTCTGCAAAAATGTTCATAATGGGCATCTCATTGTCAAATGTCGTTGTTTCCATCTATAGAATCTTTGTTGGAACTCTGTTGAAATGTCATGGAACTTCCAATTCAACCACCAAAAATGTCATGCACTGACCTCGCATAGTGAGCAGTGAATGGGGCCAACATTGAAATTTATTCAATATGTGCCTGTATGCATCGCAATTTGATATGGTTAGACTAGAAACATGCCTTGATGTTATGGGAGGGTTTGAAGACTCAAGGATGTATGATTTTATACAGAAACATTTTGAAAACATTTCAATGTTGGCCCCATTCACAGGTCATTGTTTCCCTTCATGTACTCTAGCCCTAGTACAATGTCTTTTAATAGTTGTTTCCTTCAAAATTAGACCGATTAGAAAATTAAAACGAAACGAGAAGAGCCCTAGTACAATGTATTTTAATAATTTTACTCTAGCCGAGAAGACCCGCAAACCCATTTTGAAGTGTCGTTATTATAGAAAACTTGCCACAACATCTGTAAAATGCAACATATTTATAGATTTTAAAACTTCGTAATTCCTACGATCATTGACCGAATCAAAGTTGACTTGGTCAAAATACTAGGTGACCGTTGGAGGGGGAAAACCTAGTTTCCAGAACGTTGCAACTGCAACAACTATCTTCATAAATGTGGCAAGAGAGACGACTATGTCACAAAAGTGGCAAGAGAGACGACTATGTGGAAAATGTGGCAAGAGAGATGGCAATGTGGCAAGCGAGATGTCAATGTGGCAATAGCGACGTTATCAGGCAATATGGAAAAAAAATTAAAATTTCCTCTATTTTTTGACAGTATGGCCAATTTTGTCCATAACGCCGCAAATAGAACGTCAAAATTTTTACAATATGTACTAGTGTGCACTTAGTAGGAGAGTACACGAATCACATGCTATAGCCATTAGCATGTACCGAACAGATACTAAAAGCAGAATTTTGGAAGTTGCAAATGCATATTTGCAGTACATGGATTTGGTAGAAAAACTATAGCAAGGTGAGATGTCACAGAAAGTGGAAAATTATAAATTGGAAACTGACAGAACACTTCTGTACAAGAACAAAATTTATGTACCTAATGTCTAGGACTTGAAGCTTATGACTTTGAATGAAATGCATAATGTGCCTTATGCAGGGCACCCTGGATATCAGAAAACTGTGGTAGTAGTTAAGAGACATTATTTTTGGCCAGGTATGAAGAAAGAGATTGCTGAATACATCGCCAAATGTATGGAGTTCCAGAAGGTTAAAGATGAGCACATGCACCAAGCAGGGTTGTTGCAACCTTTACCCATTCCTGAGTGGAAGTGGGAAGTGGTGACAATGGATTTCATCACAGGATTACCCAAAATAGGAAAGCAACATGAATCAATCATGGTGGTGGTGGGCAAGCTTATGAAAGCTGCACATTTTATTCTGCTAAAGACTACTCACAAGGTAGCTAACATTGTTGATATTTTTATGAGGGAAATAACATGATTGCATGGTATTCCCAAGACAATTGTGTCTGACAAGGACCCAAAATTTACCTCTAAGTTCTGGAAGGGGTTGTTCAAAGGATTCAGAACGAATCTAAAATTTAGCACAACCTATCATCCCGGGTCTGATGAGCAGACTGAGAGGGTGAAGAGAGTAATAGAAGACACGCTAAGGATGTATGTGATGAAAAAACCATCAAAATGTGAAGACTACCTACATTTGGTAGAATTCGCCTACAACAATGGGTATCAAGCATCGTTGAATATGAGCCCATTTGAAGCACTTTATGGAAGAAAGTGAAATAATCCAGTAAGCTATGATAATATAGCTGATAGGAAAGTAGTTGGTCCAAAGTTGCTCAAGGAAATGGAAGAGAAAATGCTGAAAATTAAGCAGAATTTAAATGTTGCCCAAGACAGGTAGAAAAGTTATGCTGATAAAAACAGAACCCACAGAGAGTTTAAAGTGGGCAATCATGTTTTACTGAAAGTGAAAGACAATAGAAGTTCCCTGAAGTTGGGAAACTGCGCCAAGTTGGCAGCCAGATTTTGTGGGCCATTTGAAATCCTAGAAAGGATTGGGACAGTTTCATATATGCTTGCATTAACTGCATCCATGATTGTACATAATGTGTTTCATGTTTCATTGCTTAAGAAATATATACCTGATGCTAATCATGTAATCGATTGGAATGTGATTCAGGTGGAGCAAGAAGGTGTCCTGCAGGTGCAGCTTGTGTGCATATTGGACCGGAAAAGAAAATAGCTTCGGAATCGAGCCATAGGGATTGTAAAGGTCCAATGGACCTCGTACAGTCCTAAGGATGCAACATGGGAGCATTAATATGCTATGCAGGAAGAATACCCACATATTTTTTAAGCTTTTGAAAATCTTGTTGATGTTGTGTAAAGAGTTGCACTGGGGACAGTGAAAAAATATGGGGAGGGGATTGTAATACCCCAAGGATGTGACCCAATAATATTATGAATTGTAATCATGTTTATGGATTGTAATCATGTTTTGTAGGTTGGTGAGCCGAGTATTGATAAGTTGGTGGGCTTATGTGCTTATTAGGCTGGAGAGACTAAGTGTTATAGGCCAGGAGCATGTTTTTGTATATGTAATTATGCAGAACATTAATAAAGATTAAACATCACTACGTGCAGACCGACCACGAAGAAAGAGTGATGGGGGACTAAGCTTCCACAAGGTGGTTAAGGGAAAGGGGGATGAAAGGTTGGAAAGAGGGGCTAATATTAGGGGCTTAAGTCCTTGGGAATAATAATTCATTATTATTCCAAAGTGGTGTGAATGGTATACTTTTATCCTAAGTTCATAGAAAATGGAACACGTACTTGATGGAGTGCATGCAGCTTCATGGGAGACATGTGTCGGCCCAGGCACATGAAATTTAACCCAATAATTGAGCCATGATGGGGGCTCATTCTCCATTCAGGCATCCACTGTCTGTCCTGCTGTGCATCTTCATCTGATCTCTACATACCCTCATGCAGCTCTGAAACTAGAAAATCGTAATGTTTTCTTGAGAAGTCGACGTATCCGTCGTCTGAACTGTTTGAGTCTGTGTTCTACCTCTGTGTTGATTCCTTGTCACGCACCCTGAAACCAGTGGAAAACCCGTGGATTTATCCATGTCATATGTGTATCCTGTGAGCCCAACCTATCTTCCCTTGCAGAGCTGAGTCTGTACCCCAATTGTCTTTGGGTTGTTACCTTCTGCTTTTCTTGAGTGGAATTGTGTTGATGTTATCCTCACCTTGTAGGAATTGGGCTGAAATCTATTGAAGAAGTAGGATGTCAAGCCCGTGGTTGAAGAGGCATGTTGTCAGGCCTGTGAGAATATCTCTCTAGGTGAGAGAGTCTTCTGGGAAGTGGTTTTCTCCCAGAGAGAGTCCAACACTAGCTACGGAGCTCTGAGAATTCCTGATCTGGCCTGTTGTTGAGACCCAAAGAGGGAGGTGAAGCACCAATGGACTGTTCTTGTGAAGGTGTATACTCCCAAGTGGAACAGACATGTGGGGAATGAGATTCCGTGAGTAGTGGGCGTAAGAAGGCTCCTAGAGAGAATCCTTCTGGTTGGTCTGTGTAGTTTTCCTATAACCTTAGCCTAGTCTAGGATTCCCTTGCCCAGGGTGGAGCTTAGTCCCAGCTCGGGGGTGACCCACTGCTGACCATGAAGTGCAATATGGTCTAAGGCTGGGAAGTTCATGGAAGGTCTGCATGTAGTTGGTCGAGTTACTACAATTTCAAAGATAAGTATCATTATGTGTTTAATTTTAATTAAAATGCATGTCTGGGATGCTTGTAATATTATCATGTATTCCGTTGCAAGTTGAATTATTGTTAATTCTAATTAATTTTGTATGTTAGCGATAATTATGTGTTTACTCTGTGTTAAGTCATTTAACTTCATTTAATTGCATACTTTATAAGTGGTATTCTGCATAGTAGCGTTACATGTCAGTGGGGTTGATGGTTGGGGACGTTACAGATGTTGATTATCAATGTTTGTGTGGTTGGAAACATTGAATGCAATGTAAAAATGAAATTATGGATTAGTTCAAAAAATATTTTACCCCCCGTCGATTGGCCCTATCTATTGGTTAATCCCCTGATCTCATGGTGTATTAGGTTCCTGGTCCGATGCCCCACCTGACGCCTTGCTATATGGTTGTATATGCACCAAGGCTTAACCATATGCAATGGTGTATGCGCTAAGAATCAGGGTGCTAGGATGTGATTGTATGGAGATGCAACAAGACCGTGGGTTGGGGCTAGACCCTAGCCCTTTCTGCCTCCATCCATACCTTTCAGTCACCTTAAATATTTCAACGTGCCCAATATGGTTAAGTTCCATTGCGCGTGAGCTGGTAGCTCAGCCTTGCCCAAAATGTTCACCCACGCCCAGAGGTCGCAGGTTCAACTTTGGTGGAGTCCAAATATTTTTACAACAACAACCAATATAGGGGTTCCACGTGGAAGCCCATGACTGGGCCACATGGCACCATTTAATTCGTCCACAATGGTGACACTTGTCAAGCAATCATTCGTCCACGTCTGCCACACCTTCCCAGTCAACAAAACAATCCTCTTCCACATCACTGTACGATCAGATGCCATGTGTTATCTCCAGACGATGCCATGTCAACATGATGACAACAACATTGTCTTTTTGCCTATTGACTTCTTTTTTTTGTCTGTTTGGGAATTTGATCAGAGTGTGATAAATTTTGCATACAGTGTCTGTTTGAGGAAGTAAATATATGGCCAAAATCAATGTGAAGAGACGGACGCAATGGAATTGGTTTCATCCAATTCTGAGAATGTTTTATTTTTTAGTATTTTCTGGACCTAAGGATCCTCCTGGATCAATCCTCCCCACTTGGAAGCTTTTGGACCACCAAAAGTTTGGTATCAGTTGGTGAATAAGTGAGGATATTGTTCCCTTCTTTTCTGGTCTCAATCCACTTGGCCTGACTTGGATTTGTGCCCTTCAATCCCACTCGAAGAGACTCCACATCGCCCCTGCGATAAGTACAAACTTTTTTGTCCAAAATGGTGTCTTCCTGCAACTCATTTATACTCAAGAGAAAAATCTTCTATGGAAGGAATCTGAAGATTCTCTCCTTGATCCTCGATCATAGGAGGATCATACAATCTCAAGTTTTCCACATTTACAACTAAATAAATTTGCATATATGGAGGCAATTCTAAACAGAAAGCATTAGAAATAATCTTGTCTAAAATTTTGAAAGGAACATAATGAATTGGTTTTAGCTTTTTACCTTCTCCTTGCAATCTTTCCTTGCTGATGTATAACCAGAATTGATCTCCCACTTTGAACTGATGATCAATTCAATGCATGTCATGTCTCACCTTGTATTTGTCTTGGATTTTCTCCGACTGTTCCTATACTGCCTGATGAATCAACTAGATCCGTTCAATAAACTTTGTAGCCCTGTCCACATCAGTGTGTCTGTCTGCGGCAATGTCTTTCCCAAAGACAAAATCCAAAGGAGATTTTGGCAAGTATCCAAAACATGTTTCAAATGGAGATATCTGAGTAGAAGAATGCCTGGCTAGATTATACGCATGATGCACATAACACAAATGTTCATCCCAAAGCTTAGGATGTTTGCTGCAATATGCCCGAAGTAGATGCACTATTGTTTTTTTCACCACCTCTTTCTTCACATCCTTCTGTGGATGAAATGTTGTTCTCTTCTTCAGTCTGGTGCCCATAAGCTCCCCCAATATTGACCATAATTTCCCCATGAACCTGGAGTCTCAATTCGATACAATAGAAATAGGTAACCCAAACTGAACCCATACTTTTTCAAAGAACATTTGTGTTGTTTGTTCAGCTATGACTTTGTTTTTAAAAGGAATTAGAACACACATCTTGTTGAACCTATCCATAACTACATACAAGTAATCATGACCTTTTCTAGACATAGGCAATCCCCCCACAAAATCCATGGATACACTTCCCCATGGTCTAGAAGGAATAAGAAGTGGAGTGTACAATCCTAGATTTATGTTACTTGGTTTGCTTATTGCACACATAGTACATCCTTTTACATACTTAGACACAGTTTCATGCATTCGAGGCCAATAAAAAAACCTTTGTAACTGAGCAATTGTTTTATCTACACCAAAATGCCCTTCTATAAGATAAGTATGTGCCTCCCTAATTACATGGAATATTTCACTTTCTGGAATACATAACTTGCCCAAATGATACAAAAGTTTGTCTTTAATATGATAATTCAATTCTTCTGCTCTTTTACCCTGACTTAAAGTTGCATAGACTTCTTTAAAATATTTTTCCTCAACATATTGTTTAATGTAACTTTCATGAGTAATTGAATTGTTCTTAAGGATTGTAGCAATTGTACTAGGAGGTATTGATAACATATCAACAACTTTATTATGAATGCCCTTCTTATATCTGATGACCAAATGAAATTGCTGTAAAAATCCCATCCATCTAAAATGCCTGGATTGTTGTTGCTTAGTTTGTGATTGTAGATACTGTAATGGTTGGTGATCAGTATGTATTATTGTTTCTTTTCCCATTAAGTAATGTTTCCACTTTTTAACACTCTGTACTAAAGCATACAATTCTTTATCATAGATTGGATAGTTAATTACTATTGTAGTGAAGGTCTCAGAATGATAGAATATGGGTTTTCTGTACTGCATCATCATTGCCCCCATGGCGTACTCACTTGCATCGGTTTGAATTTCAAAAGACTGTTGGAGATATGGAAATGCCAGAACAAGAAATGTACTAATATTCACTTTCAAAGTGTCGAAATCCTTTTCTTGGCTTCCTCCTCACTGCAATTCCCTTTTCACACTTGTCAAAGAATGTAAAGGAGTTGCAATTAGAGAGAAGTTTGCAATAAACTTCCTCCAATATTGTGTTTCCCCCATGAAGCTTCTTACTTCAGTTACATTTGTAGGCTTTGGCCAATTTACAATGACCTCAACTTTAGAGGGATCAATCTTGATTTCTCCACCCCCTACAATGTAGCCCAAATATACCAGAGATGTTTTGCCAAATTCACATTTTGACAACTTTACAAAAAGTTTCTCTCTCTGTAATACTGAAAGTATCTTCCTAACATGATGGAAATGCTCTTCCCTAGTCCTACTGAAAACAAGAATATCATCTAAGTAGGCTATTACAAAATCATCAATGAATGGCTTGAATACATCGTTCATTACCTGCATAAAAGTAGTAGGTGCATTAGTAAGCCCAAATGACATCACTACCATTCAAACAACCTTATTTTGTTTTAAAACTAGTTTTCCATATATCCTGTTCAACAAATATGATGTGATGATAACCACTTCTTAAGTCTAACTTACTAAAATAAACCGCATTTTTAAATTGATCTAATAAATCATCAATGCGAGGAAGAGGGTAACGGTTTTTTACCATGATCTTGTTCAAGGCTCGGAAGTCCACACACATGCACCATGTGCCATCTTTCTTTGGCACCAGGATGATAGGTGACCCACATGGAGAATCACTTGGTATGATTACCCCTTGTCCAATCAACTCTTGTACCTATTTCTTTATCTCTGTATTTTCCAAAACTGATAACATGTACATTTCAATATTAGGAAGAGGAACATCCTATTGCAACTGTATCTCATGTTCAACTTGTCGTTTTGGAGGTAATCCTTTCGGGACTTGAAATATATCATCATAGTCAGAAACAATTCTAACTAAGTCATCTTTCAAATTTGTATCACAATATTGAAGAGTATCAATTCCAACAGTGTCCTTATCTTTTACAACCATTAGTAAATATCTTTTACTGACATTTACAATTCTCTTCATTTTCCCTGAGTTGATTAGAGATAGATTCAATTTCTTCTGATGAGCCCTTACAACATATTCTTTTCCATATTTAGTTGATTGATATTATTGTCTTCATGATAGAATATTTCCTTTCTATCATACATATATGGAATCCCAAGTACAATATCACATATATCAAGTGGAACTACATCTAACTCAACCTCATCTATAAATTGTGAATTGATAGCAAACTTTAGGACACATTGTCTATTCACTTRCAACTGATTATCATTATGAATCCATCCTAAAGGATATGGTTTCTTATGAGGTTTAGTAATTAATCCCAACTTGTTAACAATTGTCTCTAATATCAAGTTTACTTGTGAGCCACATTCAAATAGAGTATCAATTTTTGTATGTTTGGAAATTACTCTTATGTGAAAAAGTTATGTTCATTTGATCTCATCAACTTCATTATCAAATTTTAAAGACTGAATTGAAGAACTTGTACTATATTCATATTTTTTACCTTTGATTCCCGTGAATGTGACCTTGGTCTCATCGCCCGAATCGGACCCCAAGTCTATTTGAGTTGTTGCAGTAGTCTTTGGCTTCCCTTTATTTCCAAACTTTGCTGGTTTCAATTCTGGGTGAAGGATCCAACAACGATCCTCACTTTGGCCTTCTTTCTTACAATGAGTTCATGTAGGTTTTTCCTTCTTCACTGTATTAGTCTTCTTCCCTTTAAACTTCTCTTTACCCTTTCCTTTGAATTTTCCTTCAGTAGGTTTAAATGGTTTTACAAAATCAACATTTACATTCTTGCCTCTAGATTCAAGATGAGTCGCTTGCACACACACCTCATCTAAACCAATTGGATTAAACATAAGAATGGTATGTCATAAATAGCTATGCAAACCACCTATGTACTTAAGCAATGTCTCTTGAGTATCCAATGGTATTCCCAACATTAAATCTCTTTTTCAAAACTCTTGTGTATAACTTTGAACAATTTGTCCTTTTAACTGCCTAAAGTTCTGCCATGACATAATAGCTTGTTTCATATAAGCTAGAGGATAAAATTGCTTTCGTAATGTATATGTAAAATCAATCCATGAAGAGAGATTCTTACCGAATTTTTAAGATCCTATTTTGTCCTTCTTTCCCACCACACAAGGGCGGTTCATCCCATCTTGAGACTAGAAAGATGGATCATAGTCTCCTCATCTATGATTTTTTGTATCCTGCAATATACTTCAATTTGTCTTATCCAATTATCTAAATTTTCTGCATTTAGTTCCCCATCATATAAAGGTAACTCAAACTTAACATCAAGCTTTAATAAAGGCATGTCAGACTTATGCTTATGTGTATTCTTTTGTACAGTATGTGTAGTAGAATGAGAACTATCACTTGAAGAATATCTTGAAGAAGAAGGAGAAGAAGGTGGTGAAGGTGGTGAAGGAGGAGTATTTGAAGATTCTCCTTTCCCTTCACTTTTCTCCTTCATAAAAGGTTCTCTTAGAACAGTTTTCTCTCTCCAAGAAATCATCATATAACACTTTGACCATTTATAACATGGAGAAAAATGTTTCTTCAAACTTTATAGTTCGTGGAGAAGTTTCTTCTTCGATTGCCATTCTTTTCTTCCTCAACACTCATTCTATCTCTAAAATGAATTCAACCAATGATCCTTCTCCTCTCCGAGATTTGGATCTCGTGATCATCCAATCCTGCACTTGTTAAACCTTCCAACACAACCAAAGCTCTGATACCAAAATACTTGATCCAAAAATGAAAGGAATTAATAACAAAATGACATCAAATTGATGCTCATGAATGATTAAAGAGTTGAGCCATCATTAACCATGTTGTAAATAAAAGAATATAACAACAATAAGAAAGAGAAATAGACACAAAGAACTTGTTAACGGAGTTCACCAATGTGTGGCTACATGTCTGGGCCCACTTCCAAGTGGAGGACCACTTTATTGATCTTTAATGCTCAAGTTCTCTTTACAATGGTTCTTTTTTGTTACAAACAAGCTTCTGATCTACTATACAAGACATCCTTGTGCAGATGCGCACATGTCTCAACTATATCCTCTCAAAACATGACACAATGCCCCTCAAAACATGAGAAATGGGCCATTAGCTCAAGTTGCTCTTCACATTCCCTGCATACAAAAGTACCCTCACAAGCTCAAAAGGCCTAGTTTATATATTTTTTAGGCTCAGTTATGGAAGCCCAAATTCCCACAAAGATCTGGCCTCTTTTTGGGATCAAATCCCCCTCCAAATGGCCAAGGAATCTCCAAAAATGCCCAATCTGGGCCAAAAATATAGCAAAATAACCACCTTGTTATAAAAATTAAAATAAGACCCTAAGGGCTAGGTGCACACCCCTTTTCCAGAGTCATATGAGTCCATATGGCCAAGTGCCATCCCATAAGGGTGCTGCACGTTGGCCCCTCCTCCTCTAGCTCCTGGTTCTTTGGTGCGTTCACAGGACCTAGGGCCTGATCGGACGGGATAAACCCCTCACCGATTGGCCCTCTATGCTGGTTACTCCCCTGGTCTCATGGTGTATTAGGTTCCTAGTCTGATTCCCTGCTCGACGCCTTGTTGTATGGTTGTATACGCATCAGAGCTTAACCATATCCGGTGGTGTATGCACTAAGAATCGAGGTGTTAGGTCGTGACTATATGGATATGAAACAATACCACGGGATGGGGATAGACCCCAGCCATTTCCTCCTTCGCCCATACATTTCGGTCACCTTAAATATTTCAACGCGCCCAATATGGTTAATTTCCACCGCGGGCGGGCTGGTAGCCTGGCCCTGCCCAAAACGTTCACCCACACTGAGAGGTCGCAGGTTCGAATTAGGTGGAGTCCAAATATTTTTACAACAAAAACCAATACAGGGATGCTAGGTGGCATCCCATGACTGGGCCACATGGCACCATTTAATTCATCCACAATGGTGACACTTGTCAAGCAATCATTCACCCACGTCTACCACACCTGCCTGGTCAGTAAGAAAATCCTCTACCATGTCACTGTATGATCATATGCCACGTGCCATATTTATAAGATGCCATGTCAACATGATGACTTCATCATGATGTCATGCTGATGTCAGGTTGACTTTTTGCCTATTGACGTTTTTTTTTGCATGTTTGAGAATTTGATCAGAGTGCGATAAATTTCACATACGGTGTTCATTTGAGGAAGTAAATATATGGCCAGTATCATCATGACGATACAAACGCAATGGAATTGGTTTCTTCCAATTCCGAGAACTTTTATTTTTGAGCATTTTCTGGACCTGAGGATCCTCCTGGATCAATAGAGAGAGAGAGATAGTGAGAGGAGGGGGGGGAGAAAGAGGATGACATAGATGGGGGTAGAGAAAGAAAGAGGGGAAGAGAGAGAGTGAGAGTGAGACTAACAATGAGGAGAGAGAGAGAAAGCAGTTGGAGAGAGAGAGAGAGAGAGAGAGAGAGAGAGAGAGATGGCAAGGCAAGGTCTAGTTCTAGGTCATGGTTTAATTCTAGTTCTAGGTCTAGGTTTAGGTTTAGGTATTGTTATGCCTTTCCATGTCTAGGTCTTTGCATGTCT
>SNQJ01S0051350.1:0-46248 GCA_010110895.2 Picea sitchensis
GAAATGAAAATGGTGAAATAATTCTTTGCTAATCCATTTAAGGGGTGAGATGGATTGCCCAATGCAATGATGCTAGTATACTCTTGATGAGAATAGAGGATTCCTCAAGAGAATAGTGGTAGCATAAATTTGCTATTGAATTCCTTGAAAAATGAAGTGCACCCATGGCCTTTTTATAACATCTCTTTGAGGTATTGTTCAACCAGCTTGTAGTGTGTAAAGGGGCTAATTAGGGCATTTCTAGGTCTTTGACTAGCCACCCAGTTGAATCCAGTCCAGATTTGAGTGTCAAATCAACTTGGAAGCTGAACCAGAAGTGGGTGGGAGGCCGACCACTCTCATAAATGCACCGTTTCTCAGGTGCATGTATTTTTGTGACAACAGTCGTGCATCGGCCGCATGTGCACGATTCCTACGTTTATGTTTTGTGCATGTGCGTGCGCGCCTTGTGTATTCATAGCGCCCTTTAATTTTGTCACTAGTTGTATAGTTTTTGACCCTTTGGAAATGATTTTGTGGTAATTTTGGTCCATGGGTGACCTCATAACTGTTTGACAATGCTGAATTCTTGTAACCATTTGCGGATGAAATTTCAGTGATAACAGATGCCCCCTGATGGATGAGGTTAGGAGCATACGTATAGCCGAAATCCATCAATGTTTCTTCTACTGAGAGTGTTGTTGTAAGAGAGAGCGATAGTGGGACTGTCAAGAGTTACCCGTTGGAGGGAGAAGGGAACCTGTAGAACCCGACCTTCCATAAGGGGTGTAAAAAGAAACTGTGTACAAACGAGGCGGGCATGCCCCATGCTCGTGTAACTCAAAAAAGGAATGATGTGTTGATGTAGACAACTGCAGCGCCCTCAGGGGAACTCATGATAAAGGCATAAGACAATTCTGTGGAGGAACATAATCTGAACAGTAGGTAGTGACATCTGTAATAAGTATCACAGATTCTGTAGGCATTGATAGCCCAGCCAAGTTCAGAGGTCTTTGGAAAATATAAGAAATAACTGCAATAGTCGCAAAGTAAGACCCACCGTAACATGAGAAAGTGTTGAAGTCGAATGTTATGGGGGTCAATGACAACATGGATAAATTGTGGTTCTCCCTGTGCCGTCTGAGACCTCTCATTGGAAAGTTAATGAGAGTCAAGATATTGTCACCCTTCTAGAAACTGTGCTGATGTCGACAAAAAGGGGGACGCGACTCCAAGAAGCAAATGGCTTCATGAAATCTACTAGGTGAGGTTAGGAACTGGAGGAGGTACATGGACAAAGTCAAGATGTAGGGAGACTCAAGACTGCCCTTGGTTGGGGGTATATGTGAGGTATAAGTGGCCGCAACCATTCAACTAGGTCAAGTGTCAGGGGGACAAAAAGATAGGGGATAAGTTGTGCCAGAGGCGGGATAAAGTGAAAAAACTTAGAGGGCAGAGGTAAGTGGCTTGTGGGATACTTGAAGTGTATGGACGATGTCAACAGGGGTAGATGATAAGGAGTGCCCCAACCAAGGGCGACATGGGTTGTGTTTTCCAAAAAGGGAAGAAGGTCGCCAAATGTAACGACAAAAAGGTAATGTAAATGCTGGAAACAAAGGCTTTTTACAATGTACCAAAAAATAAAGAATAATTTGGGATGAGTACACAAATACAGAAACGGGTGCCCCAATGTAATATGGTTGGCCTAGGTAGGGTGCAATTTGCTTGGAGAACTAGTGGAGGGTGGGGGCCCCATGGGTGGGTTTCTGTATGAGGTAGGTGAAATGAAGGGAAATTTGCAGAGGGACAAACTGATTGTAGATGAAATGGAAGGTTCATGATACTACAGAGGTGTAGTCAAAATAGAACCTTGAAGAGATAATCTGGGAGTCCAGTGGGAAAGCTAGCAAAATGAGGAGAAGGAGTATGTGGCTGATTTGCGACATGATGTAAGACTATCAGGACTCCCATCCCTAAAGGTTTGAAAAACAACATGAGTGTCAAAGTGCAAAAGGGTGCTATGAATGGGACAACTCATGTGGGGGAGAGTGCTACCGGGTGACAGTACTGAAGATGCAAATGGAGGTGTTGGTACTGCAGAGTCGGAGATGGGGATCCTAGAGGAAAATGTCAGAGGGTGTGACTGGAGATGCAAGTGAGATTAAGAGGGAATGCTTACATGCCAGTGCCGATTATATACCTGAAGGGGTTGCGTTGATGTATGATTACCAAGTACCTGCACACATGAAAACCAAATACCCGACGTGAACAATATCTAAAGAGAATCGAACATACGAGCATTTATTTGATAATTTTGACTATGAGCATGCGTACCTGGTCGGGGTGTGGAAAAATGGTGCCCCAGAGGCTCAAGATAAAAAGTGGCCCGGAGACTATCTTGATGTAGATGACGGGATGTTGATCCTGTGGCTGAAGATGGATCAAAGAATGGACACCCGAAGCTCCCGGATTGGTGAGTGGAAGTTTGGTGAAAAGGCCTATATATAGCTGTAGGGCCCACATTGCCACCTCATTTGTACTTGCTGCTAGAGTGACTGGACGAGAGGTATTCAAAGGAGATTTGGAGATTCCAGGAGAGCGAGGCAGCCGAGTCAGGATTAGCAAGCTTTAGGTTAGTAGTCTGGTCGTCCTGCATAGAATTAGGTTTTTCATTTCTGGGCAAGGCCTGTACGGAGGGCTGTACAGGGGGTTTTATGGGTGTGGGCCCCCAAGTGCACGGGCGATTTGGAAATATGTGCACACAAGTGCATGCCTACCATCCGAATAGCCACGCATGGGGGTGCATGTAAGGGGGACAAAGGCGAGCATTATGTGCGCACTTATTGGCTACACAGTCGCGCATGTGTGCGCGACTGTGTAGTGGACAGGCACACTTTGATGTGCGCCTGTGTTCGTGACAGGGGTGCATGGAGGCGCCCCTGTAGGGTGAGCAGGTGCGCCTGAGTGCGCGCTTATGGAGTGAACAGGCACGCATGTGTGCGTGCCTGTGGGGTGAACAGGCGTGCATGTGTGTGCGCTTGTGGGTTAAACATCTGCACCATGGGGGTAAGGTTGACAGGTGTAAAAATTATCTTTTGAATGCTTTTTATGGTCAATGTGGCTAACCTAGGACTGTTTTATGTGGCTGCAAGTGATCATTTTGCACGATGTCGGTTGGTTGGCGAGAGCGGGATTGGTCCCAGCTGAGAGATGCCGTGGCTATTGAGGAACCAGGGGTACATGCCACTTTGGTAGCCTGTGGGCTGCTGAAGTTCTTTGAGTGCCCGTTGATACGGGTGCAGGAGTATATTCTGCAGTTTTGTATCCAGATATGGAGTCCGGACCTACATTGTTTTATTGTGCGGGGCGAGAAGATCACGTTCAGTGCGGTGGAGGATATATATTTTTTGACTGGGCTCCTGTTTCGAGGAACGCCCTTACCGACGGAGCCGGTGTTACCTGCTGACGTGGAATTAGTGATAGTGGGCCGAAGATACTATTCCAGGGAGAAATTTATGTCAGGCTCTATCGTGAGCATCGGGGCGATGGATTCTCTAGTGCATCATCGTATAGAAGTGATGATTGTGAGAGTGTATGGGTCCCTCGCGACTCAGTGGATCAGTGGTGGTCACTTGAGTATTATGGGGAGGGTACTAGCTGGTGAGCACTTTGCTTAGGGGATTACACTGCATACCAGGATGGTAGGGTAGCTGGACCGATGTTGGTCCACTTATACAGGGGACTTTGCCTTTGGGTCCATCCTAGTGGCCTGGTTCTTGGAGAGGGTGCCTATGTTGCACCCTAGGATTTTATTGGGCGCTCCTGGGGCGCAAGAGCCGCGACTGAGGGGGTGGTCGATTATTTTGGTTCACCATGGTGGTGGTGAGGGCAGCCACTTCTTCACGGCTAAGGTGGTATAGGTGTGGCAGTAGATGCCGCAGGTGATACTATAGTTTCCATATGCTGGTGTTGACTTCCGGGGTGATCCGGACATGGTGTTACCTCCAGGGGAGGTGTTTGATCACCGAGGTATGTTTATGATTTTGATATGTATTGATTTGTTTTTTGAGATAGCATGACATGTGTCTTTGGTATAGATGTTGATACTATCTTTTGGTTGTTTGTATGTGCAAATGTGGCACCTTGCGGGAACGAGGTTGAGTTGCTGAGGGCGTCGTCTCGCTAGGATCCGGGGAGACCACCACAGGGAGGGCCGCGGGTAGGAGAGATACATCGACGTGAGGACGCCAGGGCGAGACTTGCTGAGGATGAGAGAGCAGCAAGGAGACGTCGGTTTGATGACCCAGGTGCCAGGCCATCACATGCTCCTCCGGTGGATGCCAGAGCAGATTTTGAGGATATTCGCTGCCGCTTGGAGGCGGTGCTACAGGGCGTGCCTAAGGGCATGTGGTTGCATATCCAGGATGAGGGCATCCTAGAGAAGTGTGTGGGGGTTCCGCTGCCGTGGCGGGTCGTGGTACGAAGAGCAGCAGTAGCAGGTGCTGCTATGACCAGACGGTTACCTCCCGGTCCAGAGGGACCAATAGTGGGTGGGGGACCACCACCTGAGGAAGGGGCAGGAGTTGGTTCTCTAGAGGCACCTTGAGTGGTGCTCTATGTATTTTTGTATTTTTGTATTAGGCTGGTGAGCCCATTTTGTACCGAGGTGCTTCACTGGCCTGCAGATACTTGTATTTTTGTATGTAAACATTTGGATGGCACTGTGGACTGACTTATATATACATGAGTATACATTTTGAGTTCTATGTGATGTTTACATGTGTTTTGTTAATGTGTTGATGATTTCAAATCTATATATGCTGTGACAGGTTTTTGATATTTTTATGTATGTGTAGCGGTATCTTGATGTGATATATGCCAATCTAACACCATGTTAGCTAAGTTATCTGTATTTTGATTCAATTGTCTTGGAATATGTGTAAATGTAATGAAATCAAAATGTCGAGATAAAAGTCTAACCTGCAGGTATTTGCGAAAGAGGCAAGGATCGCGGACGTGGTACACATTGTTGAGTTGGAGAACGACTAGTTGAGAGTTGAGAAAGATGCTAAGGTGATGAATACGATGATGCTGGGCATCGACGAGGAGGCTAATGACGGTAGTGTATTCAACTTGGTTGTTGGTGGCTGAACCCAAACATATGCCGCTCGAATGGAGCATTTCATGTGAGGGGGTATAGAGGGCCCAAGCTGGTGAAGTGAGATTTTGTGTCCAACGGCTAACGCCGTCGGCGTAACTGATGTGGTAGTCCAGTGGAGGAAGCATATATCAATAGAACAAATGATAGTTTAGATGTGAGGGATGGAAAAAAGATTAAAAACACTATAAAATAAATAACCTAAAGTGGAATTTCTACGCTTAGGCATAAAATTTCTTTAAGTATAACCTGTTAACAGGTTCTTTGAGAGAGAGGCCAAGATATATGCGCCTTTGGTGAGGCAATGTTGGATAATGTAGGGGCCATACCATAGTGACTCGAATTTTCCATGACCAAGGGTATCGTGAGCGATATCGTAAGTAAGGACGAGGTCGCCTTTGTGAAATGAGCAAAGGTTGACATGGCGATCAAAGGTGGCCTTTGACCATTTTTTGGCTGCCTCAATGTTCTGTAAGGAAGATCGACGATCCTCAACCAGAGACTCTAAGTTTAGTAAGCGCTGCTCCATCAGAGCAGTGTCGGGTAATAGCTTGATTTTGGTGCGTAAGGTGGGAATTTCGCACTCGATGGGAAGAGTGGCCTCAACCCCATGGACTAGATGAAATGGTGTGAAACCAGTGGATATTTTCACGGTCGTACGGTAAGCCCATAGCGTGGAAAATAACATATGATGCCAATTGGTCTTATGTTTATTAACTGTGCGCTGTAACATGGTCTTGAGGACCTTGTTAACTGCTTTGACCTGTCCATTAGTCTAAGGGTAATATGGTGAGGCAAAATCGTGGGAGAATCCTAACCAAGATGAGAGTTCGACGAAAATCTCATTCTTGAAGTGTTTCCTATGATCGGAAACTAGTTGGAGTGGTACTCCAAAGCGAGATATGATGTGGTTAAAGAAAAAATGCGCTGTGGTGTCAGCGATATTGTTGAAGGTGGGCATAGATTCCGCCCATTTTGTGAAGTAATCGACTACGACAACAATGTATTTGTATCCATTGCTGGATGGGGGATTACAAGTCATGAAGTTGATGCCCCATTTACAAAAGGGGTCGATAGTAATGACTGGATGAAGAAGAGTAGATGGTGCTCGGGATTTATTGGCGTAAAGCTGACATTTCTCACATCATTTCATGGCATGAATGAAATCGTGAAACAATGTAGGCCAAAAGTAACCTGCTCGGATGAATTTCTGAGCAGTGGAAATTCCCGAAAGATGTCCCCCGCATGCACCGCTATGGCAGTCGTTCAAGACTCTATCGGCCTCTTCAATAGTCAGGCATCGACGAAGAATGGTGTGGACCCCTCGCCGGTATAAGATGTCTCCTATGAGGAGGTAGTGGGGGGCCTGGTGGAGAATACGATGACGATCATCTCGTGAAAGGTGGTTACCAAAATTTTGAGTTCGGAGGTGGATGAGGAGGTCACCGTATCAAGGATCATCCGAAGTGATGTAAAAGAGATGTTCATCAGGGAAGTCGGTATTGACGGGGGCACTGGTAGTGTCAGAGGGGAAGGCCATGACAAGTTCAGCGAGGATGACAACTTTCTTGCTCTTGAGTGTTGATAATTCAAGATTGTACTCCTGAAGGATAACGATCCATCAGGAAAATTTGCCATTAATTTTCCGACGGCTAAGCAAGTATTGCATAGGGTTGGAATAAGCTACGACCTTAGTGGTGCGAAGCAGAATGTAATGACGCAGTTTCTGGAATGCGAGGACGACTGCAAGGGCTAGTTTCTCTTCATGTTTATACTTCAAGGCTGGCCCTAAGAGGTTTTTACTAACGTAGTAAATGATGTGCTCATGATCGTCATCGCCGATTTGAACGAGGACTCCTGATACTGAGACATCTGATGCTAAGATGTAGAGGATATAGTCGCGATTATAGTCGGGTGAACTAATTAAAGGGGCGTTAGATAGCTCCATTTTAAGATCGTCAAATGATTTTTGGGCATGTTCATCCTAGTGAAATGGGATGTCATGGAAAAGTAAGCGAAGGAAACCGTGTGCACGAGTGGCGTAGTCAGGGACAAATCATCGTAGAAAGTTAGCTTTTCCTTGTAGGCTCTGGAGTTGACGTAAATTCCGGGGAGGTGGAATTTCTGTGATGGCTTGGACTTTGAGGGGGTCCACGATAATACCGCTTTGGGAAACGATGAATCCGAGGAGGCTCCTGGCAGTGACACATAACACACACTTGAGGGGGTTCAAGCGGATGTTGTACTGATGACACCTTTGGAAAATGATTCGTAAATCATCAAGGTGTTGGGTGCATTTCTTGGATCGAGCTATGAGGTCGTCCAAGTATGAGAGGATGATATGAGCCAGATCGTGAAAAATGTATGTCATAGCCTGTTGGAAAGTTGCGCCAACATTCTTTAAGCCAAAAGGCATGACACGATATGCAAAAGTACCCCAAGGGGTAGTGAATGCAGTTTTGTATTGATCAGCTGGGTGAATTTGGATTTGATTATAACCAGAGAAACCATCCATGAAGGATAGAGCCTCGTGGCCCACGCAGTTATCGATAATTTGATCGATGAAAGGTGTTGGAAAGTTGTCTTTGGGACATGCGTGATTGAGATCGCGAAAGTCCATGTAGACGCGGATAGTGCCTTGTTTTTTATTAACGGGTTCAGGGTTGGAAACCCATGAGGTATAGGTGATGGCGTAGATGAACCCAGCTGCACGTAATTTGTCAATCTCGGCTTTGATGGCCGCTACTTTGGATGGGTGTAGCGGTCGCTGTTTTTGACGAACTGGTGTAATGTATGGCCATGTGTCGATGCGATGTTCGATGATAGAGGGATCAAGGCCAGGAATTTCTGTGTATGACCAGGCAAAAATATCTTGATATTCTTGGAAGAGGGATTTATAGGCGGTGATTTCTTGAGGAGTGCAAGCGACTCCAATGGTGATTTCCTCGATGACTCCATTTATAATGGAAATGTCGATTTTGATGGTCGGGGAAATGTTGGCCATGTTTCCTTCTTCAAAAGCATCAGGGATATGAATGGGGTTGTTGAACTAGTCTATATGCCCTGATGGGATAAAATCCTTGGTTTCGACCACGTATATGGGGTGTTGGTTAGGAGTTGGGGAGGCTTCCTGTGGAAAGAAGAGCGCTCGGTGGTGTAGCTCATCCCATGGGTATTCGAGGGTTTTTAACTCTTCGAGTATTTACTGATCACAGTGGAATTGGAAGGAATACAAGGGGTCGTGAAGAGTGATATCGGTGACTGTTGTCGTGTGGCTGCCCCCTGGTGATGAAGAAACAGGGGGATCGACGCAATAAATTATGATGGTTCGCTCGACATATACCAAATATCGAAGTACTGATGAGTACCCATAGTAGTTGGATGTAAAATTTCTATCGGGAAATGAATGGGAGAATTGGGGGTATTTGGGGGTGAATCCTCGGATAAGTCATCCAAGAACCACAAAGGCATTGGGAGGGCCTCGGGTTCAGGGGAAATGATATGGAGAATATCTAGTGATGAGGTAAGGTCAACCATCGATTATGTAGGGGTTTGAATCAGGGTCAATTGGCGTTGCCTGTATTCAATGATCATAGGACATTGGTATGTAAAATGATCTAAGGATTCACATAGAGAGCAAGGGCATCTCATACGTTTATTGACTGAAGTTGTGACATAATGGATGTCAGTGATTTTTGGTAGGGATGATGTAGCTAGATTAGGTTCACTCTGGAAGCTTTGGCGTACTGTGGCTAATGTCTGCCGGAAGCGTGGCAGTGCTGGGCAATGGTGTGTATAATGGCCATATTCTGAACATATAGTGCAAGAGAATTTGTTTCGAAGCCCTTTACTACTTGAGTGAGGGGTGGTGGTGACAGTACTTGCTACGGTGGCGAGCGTTGATGGTGTTTGATTGAGCAGAATTAGGTTTCGTAACTCAGGTAGAGATGGGCAGTTGTTGGTTTGGTGTCCATCTTTCTCACATAGCACGCACGGGGGTTGGACGCGTGGGGGAAGTGGAGTTGTGGGCTCCTTCTTCTTTCTCCTGCCCCCAGCTGTGGCAGGAAGGGTAGTGAGAGGGGGTGATGAGGGTATGGTGGGAGTGAGTATGGGAATCGTCATTGGGATTCTGTCCGTTTGGGGGGGAAGGGATGGTCAAGGGACCATCTCTGGTGGATGTAAATACCAAACTGGAATTGCTAACACCATATTAGGGAGGGTAAGCGTTGCGGCTACTTGGAAAGATTATACGCCAGGTGGAGGGTAGAAGAAGGGAATTTGAGTAATGGCTTGGGGAACTGTCTCCCAAACTGGGATATGTCCTTGGGTAGAGGTGAAATCGTGGACTGGTGGAGTTGACGAGTTCTCAGGAGGCTCGTGAGGGGGGAGCTCTGCGACTAGTGGGACGTCAAATATGATAGAAGCCTCCCTAGGAGGAAGGGTATCCTCTATGTCAGTTCCGTTGGATGATATGATGCATACTTGATTGGAAGGATGAAGGAGAAGTGGTGCACCATGGTAAGTTCCTAACAATGATGGGTCTTTGAAAATTCTGGGACCCATTTTGATGAGTGGGTATGCGTCATGACTGGTGTGGATGAGAGGAAGAATGTTATTGATAATGGCAGAAGGGTTAGGCTCGTAATGTGAGACTTGGTCAATGGTAATGATCTTCCCATTATGGGGGAACATCATCGTTCGAAAGATGGAAGAGGTCTTCATAGCGTACATGTATCTACGATCGAACATGATATTATAATCGAGTGGGGCGTCGATAACTTCAATGTTGATGAGAATAGTCTTGCCCTCGAGTTCTATGGGGACATTCTGGAAGATCCCTTCAGGAGATGATGGTCGTCCATCATAAGCTCTTAAGGTAATGGCAGATGGTATGAGTTTGGGGGAACCCAGTCTCTACCATACAGACTTGGACATAATGCATGTGGATGCACCTTCATCGACGATGCACCGATGAACTGTAATGTTCTGAATTTTTACTGGGATTTGAAAGGCGATCAAAGCGGGAAGGCGAGGTTCTCCGCTGTCGAGATCAAATGTGATGAGTTGGGTATCCGTAGGGTCTACTTCCCCCAAGGCGGAAAGTAATGATTTTCACTGAGTGGGACAAGTTTGAAGGACCTCTAAGACTGACATGGCCACCGGGGATTGTGCTAAGTCATCAACCAAACTGTAATTATGAGTTGCCCTAGCCTTGGGTTTGTGGACATTCCTGCGCAATGGGATGCGAAGAGGTGTTTCGAAAGTAGGGCGAGGGAGTGCCAACAGAGGTCCCGTTGGTGTTGGGATTGTTTCTGGGGGAATGGGATGAGACTCAACAGGTGCACGATACTGACAATTACGTGTTTGCAGAAGGATTTCTTCCTCACTGGTGAGGAGAATAGTACGATCTGCAGGATTGTTTGGATTGAGGTACTGTCCCAACTAAGGTGGGGTAGGTTGTGTGTCCTGTTGGGTGTTTATCACACCTTGGTGTGGAATGGGATTCTCCAATATAGCTGGGGGGGGGTTGTTGCACGTATTTTTGTGGGGCCTATTGAGGGGCAGGCGGTGCTGGAGGATGTGGTAGACTGCCTGAGTCTTTCAACCATTTGAAATCAACAATTTGGGGGCAATGATGATTATAATGACCGAACTCACTGCAAAGGGCACAAGGGAAAGAGGTTTTGATAGTATTGTTATTTCTCCCTTGATGCGTGTTGTTATTTCCCCCTTGGGGGTTTTGATTCCCTTGGTTCTGGTTGCCCCCAACCAGTTGGTTTTGTTGGGGTTGATTCCCACCTTGACCTGGGTTGTTATTGTTCCTGTTTCTTCCTTTATTTTTGGCATTATTCGATGGATGGGTCGGATTTTTCGTATTCAATTGTTCAAAATTTTGATATTGCTGAACGGGAGAGGGTTGAAAAAAATTTCACTCCAGCGTGAGGGTGTGGGGGTGCCATGGGCTGTGGAGGACCAGGAAAGGGAAAGTACAGATTCTGTGGGGGTTGTGATCCATAAGGTACATAGGAAGGCATGGTGTTTTTTCTAGTACTCATAGTATAAGCTGAGGTAGAGGGGGTACCAGAACTTGTTTGGATAGGTGGGTGTAGTGGGGGTGCTGGCGGTGGCCCATTGATGGGAAGAGGAATAGAAACAGGGTATGGCTGTTGATAAGTGGGTGGGGGGTAATAAGAGGTTCCCCCATATGCTGACGGATATTGAGGTGTGCCATACATTGGTGGTGGTTGGGGTTGAGGACTGTGGTGTGTGGTATTACCAATCAATCCGTTTGTTGAGTGAGACATCCTGGGTTTGTCTTGACCGAATGGCACGGGTTTGGGGAGATCAGGAAGTACCGTGTATAAGTACCCTGATTTTTAATAGATGAGGTCGTATTGTTGAGCCTTACTGATGGCTTCTTCTTTGGATTGAGGGAAGGTGGAAGCTACATATTTATCGAGGAGAGAGACAAGTGATCTGAGAAACTAGTCAAGACATTGTTGTTTGGTGGTTTCAGCTTTGCACAAACTACGTCGTCTACGCCACTTGTGAATGTGATCAACGATATGTGTGGCTGAGGTTTGTTTTAAATTAGAGAGTAGTTCAAGACCATTGTCATGGTGGATTGGTAATTGGAAGAAGGTCAAAAATGATTTGGCTAAGGACTCAAAAGTCGCATGGGACCCTGATTTTTCGTCTACATACCATTTGGCTGATGGGCCAATGAGTGTGCATTGAAGTAATCGTAGTCTGATGGAATCATCCATGATGATGTTGAAAGAGAACCATAGGTGGAAAGTCATGACATGATTGGCAGGGTCATCCCCTGCCTTTCCTTCAAATTTGGGGATGTCTGAAGGTAGTTTGGTGGGCATTGCAGGCCATGTGGGGTCATGCAATATAGGATCGTTGGTCAGTTTGCTTAGATTTGGTATGTTAAGAGAGGCCAAATATGGCATCTACAGTGGGGGGGGAGGATTAGTTCCAACCATGGTGTGAGTGTGTTGTGTACCTGACCCTTGAGGGGGACTAGGTGGGTTGGTACTTCCCCCTTGAGAGGAAGTTGGCCCCTCGCTTCTGTGTAAAGGAGAGTGAGTGGATGAAGGGACTTGGGAAGTGGACCCAAGTAATGTGGAACCAAGCAAAGATGATCCTAGAACAGTGGCACTCACAGGAGTCTGTGAAGGTGGTGTCGATGAGTTGGCAAGACTAGGAACTCCCCCTAAAATAGGAGGGAGGTTTAGTAAGCGTCTGGAACGACGGGGGTTCTATGGGTCCCCTATGATGTCCAACTAGCTAGGTGGATGTGTGCAAAATGCGATGAGAGAAAATAAACAAGAGCCTTTGCTACAAATTTTAAACTTTACACAATATATATATCTAAATCAAAATGTAATCAGAAGTGCATCATACATAAAGTGTTTTGAAAAAGAAGCATATATATGTGGATAAGTGGGTTTTGTCTGCATGGGGAATCAAATAAAACAAATTCTCGTGTCCTAAAAGACGTAACACCCTTCCTCTCAAATAGCATTGGACCTTCCAATAGTACTCAATAGTGGGGTCTGAAGTCACCAGAAGAGAAACTAGTGAAGGATGAAATAATCAGTTATAATGAGGGGTAAAGGGGGCATATCCCGAAAGAGATGGAGATATTTTCCAATAGCCACACAAAATCCGATCAAGGTGCAATTGCAGCCCACAATTTCCACCTGGGTAGATGTCCTAAAATTTGGTCACTAGGTACCTCAGTCAAAGTGTTGCATTTAGATTTTTGGCCTAAGAAATGGGTCACAGGCTGGATCTCGTCCAAGAGGTGGGTGCCTCAAGGGGGGACACACAGAACAACCGAACCTCGACCTTCAACCCTTCACGGGTATCTCCCTGCCTTATGGCGTTAGGAACACTTGACTTGGAGGATTTTCAGTTCCCTATTTGAAAACTTCTATTGTTTTGACAATGTGAGAACCAGATAACGGGGAGTTATTTGGATGCCTATCCCTGAAATCCTACCTAGACTAAAAAATTTCTTTTGGCACTTCCTGTGGAGGAAAACTTAGTGATTTTTTAGAAATTTTTTAGATGTGGTTGTTTGAGAGGTTGGGGGTGTGAACCAGCCTCGTTGAAATTAAAATGGGAGTGGATAGTTTCGTCAAGAAAAGGGTGGGGTGTTTCATAATCCCTTTGAAAGAAACTTACTTTTGACCTCCACGTTTTCGAGAAGAAAACTATGTGAGTGATAAGTGACTTTTGTGTGTGAATGCTGGTAGAAGAAACTATGAGTGATAAGTGACTTGTGTGTGAATGAGTGAAAGTGTGCCAATGTTTTAATGAATTAGTTGTCACCTTGTTGCATGTGGACCAAGCGAAGTCCACATGCATTAAGGTGACATCTAATTCACTAATTAACTAAGTGCCTTGGTACAACTCATGTAATTCAAAAGTCCCTAGAAGCTAGCATGGACATGTGGGTCCATTATCCCTTTAACTCCCCATTGTGATGTAATCTAAGAAAATATTTGGCAAACTATCTCTCAGATTTTGATCATGTGGGCATGCATGGGCTCATTACAAACCTTTAGACTTCCCTAGTGATTTAATCTAAGAAAGTAAATTTCAACACTATCTTATCTTTGTGGCATGTGGGCATGTATGGGCCCGTTACAATATTAAGATGTGTTTGAAAAAATAAACTAAGAGGAGTCCCAAGAAGGGCTGTTGTCCTCTCCTAAAGGTTTTTAATCTTCTTAAGGGAGATGAAAATGTCCTACAATCTTTTTCTGATTCTCAAGGTCGCTTGGAAGCGTGAGAGAAGAGCATACTAAGTGATTGTTATCCAACTTCTGGTCCCAATGCAAGTTTTATGTGATTACAAATGATTTCCAACTTATATTTTTAGTCAAAGCAAGCCATCCATGTGGAAAAATGAAAGAAAAAGAGGAAATAATGATTTTAAATCCCCTAAGTGCCTATGTGTTTTGACTAATCCCTTTATATGAAGAGGGGACTAAGTGTGGTGTAGCTTAAAACATGCATGAAATCAATTTTAAGAAGGCTAAGGGCCTTCCCCAAATCTCAAAAAACCTTACAAATTGTAATTTTTGCACAGGTGCACGGGTCTCAGTGGAGACAAAGGCACATTGAGCGCTTGTGCGCAGACCAAAACGAGCTTATGGGCACAGGTGCACAGAACAAAACTATAACTTAGGCGCATGTGCGCACGATGCGCGTCTGTGGGCCAAAAAACCCGCGCACAGATGACACACAGCCGTGAATGAAAATTCCGGATGTAATTCTCTCAATTCAACTTGGAATTGGATGTTTAGCAGGTCGACTTAGGCCGGTTAATGCACCTGCAAATTAAATAAACCAAAAGAAGAGCTAAAAAAACCCAAATGGGGTAGGAAATTGATACCTTTCCCTGGTGGAGTCGCCAATCTGTTGCACCTCTTTCATCACCTTAGTGAGAAAAATAGAGGTGCTTGCAAGCTTAGTTGGGTTTGCTAAGCAGGAAAACTGTAAGGAAAAGGGTTAGAGAAATAAATATAAAAGAACAACTAAGAATTAAAATAAGAAATAAAACAACAACTAAATTAATAAGCATAGGGACATAAGGACAAAAGAAACAATGAGACCCATGTCACCAATGGTAAGTCTGATATTAGTGAAAGAAAACACTGAGAAGAAAGAGGACTATGAGTCCCTTCTTCCTCCAAGGGAGGGCTCTTGGACCCCCACAAATAAGCTCTTCTTACAACTTTGAAATGAAAATGGTGAAAGAATTCTTTGCTAATCCACTCAAGGGGTGAGATGGATTGCCCAATGCAATGATGCTAGTATACTCTTGATGAGAATAGAGGATTCCTCAAGAGAATAGTGGCAACATAAATTTTCTATTGAATTCCTTAAAAAATGAAGTGCACCCATGGCCTTTTTATAGCACCTCTTTGAGGTATTGTTCAACCAACTTGTAGTGTGTAAATGGGCTAATTAGGGCATTTCTAGGTCTTTGACCAGCCACCCAGTCAAATCCAGTCTAGATTTGAGTGTCAAATCAACTTGGAAGCTGAACCAGAAGTGGGTGGGAGGCCGACCACTCTCATAAATGTGCCGTTTCTCAGGTGCACGTCTTTTTCGACAATAGTCACACATCGGGCGCATGTGCACGATTCCTGTGTTTATGTTTTGCGCATGTGTGCGCGCACCTTGTGTATTCATAGCGCCCTTTAATTTTGTCACTGGTTGAATAGTTTTTTACTCTTTGGAAATGATTTTGTGGTAATTTTGGTCCATGGGTGACCTCATAACTGTTTGACGATGCTGAATTCTTGTAACCATTTGCATATGAAATTTCAGTGATAACAAGCCTCACCAACTTCTATCATATATTTATGTTGGTGTTCTCTTATATCACTTTCCTCCTAAACCAAGTTACCAAGAGTGGAGATAGATACTAATTCATTTGGGTCAATTCAAAACATAAATCATTCGAGGATCTAAAACATCATCTTTTTTCAGCACTGATACTCACTTTACCAGACCTACAATGGTTCTTCAAGATTGAGATAGATGCTATAGACTATGCTATCAATGTAGTCCTCACTTAGCATAAACATTTGATTGCCTATAATAGTGAGACACTCTGATTTAGTTCACAGGTACCCCACCTATGACAAGGAAATGCACTTCGTTTTGTAGTCCTTCCACCAATGGAAGCATTAAATTATAGGGAGGGAGATAATCATCCACACTAATCATAAGATCCTATAGTTCATGACGATGCATGTAAATTTATAGAATGATTGTCATTAGAAGTGGTACACATACTTGCAATAGTTCCTCCTAAGCATTTAGTATATGAAGGTAAACACAAATTGAGTTGTAGATTGCATCATTCAACATGTGGTTTTGGCACTAACTATAATGCTCTTATGGACATGATACCTCAATGTGGCCCCAATAGCATGATAGTGACCCTAAATTCACTAATACCTATCCAACACTGAGTGTAGGTAAACCAATTTTAAACTTACATATCTAGAAAAAACTTTTATTCCATATGGGACATATCTATTTTCCTTCACGCAAACATGAGAATATGATTTGAGGTGTGCATTACAATCATGTGTTAGGGAACTCCAACATGGAGAAGATAATGGTGGTATTACAAAATTACTTATAGTAGTTGAAGCTCCGATAGGATGTTATTAGTTGTATTAGAACATTCATTACCCATGCCATCACCAATATTTCCATTAAGAAGTAGGGGTTATGCACTCCTTTTCCTACCCTGGATAGGCATTGGGAGTTCATCTCCATGGACTACATGTTAATCCTACGTTGAAAAAACTAAGGAAATGATTATGTAGTTTTGGTTTTTGACTAGTTCTCTAAGATAGCCATTTTGACACCCTACAAGAGGAGCATCATAATAGAGGCCACTACAAATCTCTTATTCGAGCATATTTGGGTTCATTTTGGGATTCCATGGACCATTATTTTAGATAGGATAAATGGTTCCTAAGCAATTTATAATACATATTATGGTCATTGATGGACACCAAGCTAACGAGATTGACTACTTTCCACCATCAAACCGATGGACAAACATAGGTAGTCAAAAGGATGATTGTGCATATCTTGATAAGGTCAAAATCCAAACATATAAGAACAAGGGATGAGAGCCTTTATTATGTTCAATATAGCTACAATAGATTCCTCCATAGGTCTATTTTCCACATCCCTTTTCTGGTGTGCTTGGGGTTCCAACCACTATCCCCAATTAACATGGCTTTACCCATAACATATTCATCGGAAGTATTTTACGTGATTAGACTAAAGATGACAGAGAAACCAAATCTGTTGAACATATTTAGCACATACAACAAGTTCATGATATTTTGCAAAAATCCAATGCCAATTATAAGAAATGCCATGATTAACATTGGATTCCACATAGATTTTAGGTGGGAGATATGGTGTGGTTGTATTTACATAAATATTTCCTCACAGGAACCCATCAAAATCTATTCCCACTTTGATATGGGGCTTACACCATCACCAAGATCCTGGGTGAAAATGATTTTAAACTAAGTATTCCCCCTTTCCTTGGCTTGTACCTTGTATTTAATGTAGAGCTGCTTCAACCATATTTTCCACCTCTCTTGGTCACCTTGAAGGTGGTGAACCACTTGGACCCTATAGCATGGAAAATTGGATATAGTGAGTAGGATACAATGGATCATATCACAGACATGTATATGAATGGAAATCACCAATAGAACATCCAATTCTATCAGGTTATCAAAGCAAGGTAGCTCCTTCACTAGGGAATGTAACTCACCAAGGGTTAGATTGAATTGAATTTTCCTCATATAGTTGGGGAACTTGATGCAATGGAAGCCTTTTATTCCTAAGGGGTAATGACTGATATAGGTGGATATTAGTGGCCATCAATTGGTTCCACTGATTTAGAATGGTGCAGGACCAAAAAAACAAGGAAAATTCCCAAAATACCCATCTAAAGTAGAATAATTGAAAATTTGTGGTAGATATGCCTAGACGTGGAGCCATTCTAAATCATTGCAATAGGTGGGAGGCCACTAGTATACACCTGGATCATGAATTTAACAAAATGGATGTTTTTTTCACCCACTATTTTCCAATTAACACAAAATATAACTTCTAATTATATCTAAATTATGTTGTAATATATAAACTTCTCGGAAATAAAGTATGGAGTGAAACCAACTAAACATTATGTATTAATCATAAAACAAGGATTACAATACCAAATCTATTAGTAAAAACATACAAATTTATGTAATCAATTATATTATATCATTGATGGAAATTTGAGGTCTAAAATGAATCTCCTAGGGAAAATAAGAAAATAAAAGTTAGGAATTTTGGAGGAAAAGAAAGAAAACTACTTCTTTTCAATATTTTCAATTTATCTCCTTATAGGATTACTAAAAATATTCTTATATGGTTACTAAATTATAAAGTGTAGTTACTTGTTCAATGTAGAAACAAATTCTAAATCTATGTAATACCACGGTTTTGAGTCCCCAAGATTATTGATGTATTTCATTTATTTGAGGAAAGGTCAGAGTGCCTAAACAATGGAAAGAGGACGAAGTGCCTAGGAAATGTAAAACATTGATCATTATTAATAATAAAATGCATTGTTGGCTTCCAGACGAACAAGGACAAGAGTTATCGGGGGTTGTGATTCCACGAGAGAGGGGGGGAAGCTAAGGGGATAAGCCTTTACTCTTTGAAATTATTTCATTTTAGTCACCTGAGACTTTTGGAGAGAAAGAGGGGGTTACATGAGATTCTTGGGGGAATACCACATTATGGTTTTGATATGTAATTATGTTCTTGATTTTCTTTGGGTTTGTCCATTTTCACTATGAACCGAATTCGTTTTTGGAGCTATTCCTCTTGAATTCACTCTTATGCTCATTCTTGGTAATGCACGAGGAAGGAAAAATGAATTTTTGAAGACCAACAACTATGGTTGGCTGGATGTAATTAATTTCTGGTCATTCCAAGAGGGAATGAGTGCCTATGGGCATGAGAATAATGAAAATTGAGAGAGAGTTGTTCACAACTGAGAATCCTGAGAGTTTCCAGCATCAAGATTTTCTGATCAGAGCATTGGAAAGAGGTGGGAAGCCCGAGGGACCCTGTGGTAGTGAAGGGGGTTCACTTTATTTGGGTGGTGTAGATTGAGGGGAAATAGAGAGGAGGTAAAATAGATTTATTGAGCATGAGAAACTTATGAGAGATTGAATATTATCTGGTTGAGAAGCTAAGTGATATACTAAAACCCATCCTTGTGGATTCATATCCTTGGCTCGGGGGTGACCTACTGTTGATACTTGGAACAATAATGTCGAAGGTTGGGTGGAATGTGATTGGTCTACAAATAGTTGGTGATTGGTTTTGTTAAATATAAGCGCTCTCTTTCATGGTTATCTCTACTTGTATATTTATTTCCGCTATATATTATTATTATTGTCTCTGAGATATGATGTGTTTATACCATGCCTGCTTGTTGGTTATTGTTGTGCATGACATGTTAATATTACAGTTCACAGTTAGAAAGAATATTTATGAATGCATGTGCTGATATTGTATTTATTTCTTGCCGCGTTATTAATTAATTATTATCAGAATTTTTGATCACTCCAAGAGGCATAATTTTAGAGGTACCCATGCAATGAAGTCGGTTCAGATCAGAGCATTGAGCAAATCATTTTGGGTTTTCTGATTTGGGTGAGTCACAGATTGGTATCGGAGCTATAGTTTAAAGAACCTCGCTTGGAATGCCCTGCTAGATGACATGACATCAACATTGGATGAGTTTCTTTGTAGTGAAAACAATTATTTAAATTGAACAACACCGGAGGGGGGTGTTTTTGTTGTTTAAACCTTGTATTTCAACCCTGTAAACTAGATCCAAGTCGATCCTCCACACCCTTGACCTTCCATTGATCGCCTCCTTCATGATTAGAGTTGTAGAGTTGACAATTTGCAAGCAAGAGAAACCAATGCACATGAACCATGGATATATTCCATGCACAAATATCGATTGTACATCTGCGATGGGTGCTATTTTATTTTATCGTACATGAATTGAGAAAGGCTTGTTTAAACAATTTATAAGAAAAATAAACCCTTAAATCACTTGTGTGTGATAAGAAAGTTAGGGAACCTTGTGAAGTTTGTGCGCGATGTAAATTTTAGCGGTTGGGACCCATGAGAAAAGCATGTTCATCATATCAGATCAGGGTCATTGGATGCAAGATTGTGTAGAGAAGATCGATGCCCCAATGGGATGATATGCTGGTGGTTATATCGGACTAGCATCAGATCACCCCCTATTAGATAGAAGTTACAGAGAGCACCCAGTGGGCCAGTAACCTAGTGCCCTGATGGGCTCGTGGCCCAGTGGCCAGGTCAGATCAGAGCAGATTCATCGTAGCAGTTGGATGGAGGTCATGTGTTAGGGTCGGTGTGTTATGAAAATATTCCCTCGTGGACATGTGAAATTTCCCTTGGATTACAGACCCCTATACCAAGAAAAAAGCGTTACAAATGGACACTAACATCCCTTTCAATTCATTATAACCAATCAAAAAGAGAGAGGGAGAAAGGGTGTGATGCACCTTGTTTCAAATCATGTCCTCTCTGCTTCCAATCTGAGCTTAATCTCCAAACTCCTTAGCGCAACTTGATTCTTGGAATAGGTAGAAAAGAGAAACAAATAGATTCTACTCTACAATATTAGATCAAACAAATTCGTCTACAAATATCGAAGGAACAATAGACAAACACATGTAAGAATACACAAGCTTGAAGGAAATAGGCCAAGTGTATTAAAATGAGAACCCAAAGAGAATATTTACAGACCACGATTGATGTAGTTGCAACAACCTCCCAAAGCTCTCCTCATCCAACCCTTCTACGATGCCACAAAGATCATAAGTTTGATATCTAAAACCTTCCTTCTTTTCACCTTGGAAAACCCTCAATATATAGGCTTGAGAGGCACAAAAACCATGAGAAAATGAGGGGTATGGTTGAGCATATGGCTCTTTGAAACTTGGATCATATCCTAAAGTGAATCCCAAGCATGAGGGTCGAGCACAACTAACCCAATCTCAAAGTGCTGGCCCATAGATTAAGGTGGGGGAGATCCCCCCTTTCTCTCAACAACATCAACACTCCGCCCAAGTCAGAGACAGAGTGTTGATCCCATATCAACGCTCCCCTATAGTTCCAGAGAGGGCGCTACGTGTGCACCCAAAGTATGGGCAGGGGGGCACTAGTCTTCATAAATGCTCAAAAAAGGGTCAAAATTTCCAAGTAAAAAGTGTATTTTGACTAAAAATTGATGGTTTGCCTCCTCCCATATGAATTAGGGATCATGAAAAACTGTTTTAATGGTTCCAAGGGGTGGTGACACCTTAAAAAGTTAATGCGACACTTGTGAAGGTGCGTATGACACTTGTGATAGTGAATGTGACACTTACTGAGGTGCATACATCACTTTGCGACACTTACGACACTTAGGGTGTATAACTCAAGTGTGACATTTTGATGTGTAACAGATGCCCCCTAAAGTGTGAGGTCAGAAAATAAATTGATGGATGAAATACTTTAGAATTATTCAATGCAAGGGTGTGGAGTGGGAGAACCTAGAAGAAGCTACAAAAAATCATCAAACATTATTAATATATGTTGCATTAACGAGGCAGGGATACCTATGCTTGGAATATGAGATGATTCAAAGCACGACCTCCGACCAATACACTACAGATCCATGAAAACAATGACTAAGGATATGGCCACCAGAGATAGAATGTGGATCCATACCTCCATGACATGAACTGATCGCAACCATAAAAAATACACAGTGGAGCTACATGATGATAAAGCATAGCCATAGATCAATACAAAGTGGATCTATGTGACAATATATATATCATCATGATCAAATGATATACTTCGCATCCTGGGAAAAGAAGATAATCGAGTGAATGCTAAACCTACGGTCTTTGTCCCAATTTCGATGTGGTATGAATCTAGCCATGTGAATAGATGATTTGATGTCGAACATGGTAGAAACCACTTGATTACCGATCATTGAGGTAAACCGTTAACAAGTGAGAGGGAAATCACTAATGATGTTAATGAATCCTAAGGTACCCTAGTACATTCCAACGAATGTGAATAAATGAGATGAGGTCGAACATCCGTAGAATCATATGATCAGAGGTCAATGATGTAAATATCATGTTGGAATCGAGGAGGCATGCAGGTCCTAAGGTACTAACTGGTTTCTAAGTATAATTCCCAGATGATGTGATGAATTTGATAGGAAAAGACTCATCGAAGGAGGGCCTTTATGTATCCCCCATCATTGACATGAAACTGACATAGGAAAGTGATGTAAGATGGTGAATCGAATGAGTATGGAATGACATAGGAAATGGAAACTGGTAATTACTGCAGATGGATGGTTCGAAGTGAAACATCCCTTGAACATGATGAGGCACGACAATTGACTTGGAAACATTGACTTGACGAGTACCAAGAATAGAACGTGACGAAAATAAGAGAACTCTTCGACTGGATGAAAACATATGGTGACACATGGAATTGGTATGACTTAGAGACAAGTAGATTACCCAAATGTAAGACGAGACACAAAAATGTGCCATGTTCGAGGGAGACAATAGATTCCATAAAAGATTTCAAAAACTTGACCCACTTCCTTCAATTTGCCTCCACCTAGATAGATGAGTACCTCTTTATTTTTAAATGAGTTTGAGGAGGATAACAGATGCTTGGTATAGCTCATCCTTTGGATGAGCCCTTCAACATATGTTTAATGAATTTGAGGAAGGAGGGGTTCATTCCTAGATAGGTCCTGGAGATTGGACTCACATAGGTCCTTCGATGCATAGTTTTACGACCCCAAATAAGGTAAACTCGGTGGTTTTTCATGTTTAGAGAGTTTGAAAAGAACTTAAAGGTGACTCCATGGATGAATTTTTCGTAAATTTAGTCTCCCGAGATTGAAAAAAGTGTAAAACAATACAGGGGAGAACTCTTCTAATCATGCTTGATTAGAGTGTTCATTTTTGTAATTAGTCTCATGAGGCCAAAAAAGAGATAAACTACCACTCGAAAGATGCCCTTTCAAACTTTTTAACAAGTGTGAAAGGAAGAAAGACCACTCATAAATATTTTCATGTTTAGAGAGTCTGAAAAGAGATTGATGGAAACTCCAGGGCGTTCCTTTTTCATATAACCTTTACAAGTCACATTCTCATGTATTTACGAGCACGAGAAATAACAACGACTAAGCTAAGAGTTGGTTTCATCTTTACACAATCTTGCAACAAAATTAAACTATGCTTGTAGCTCCAGGTTCAATCCCCATATTTTTGTTTCACTTTTTAATGAGATTTCCACAGAGAGGAGAAACTATGCTCGTAGCTTCTGTTTCATTTTTTAATGAGATTTCCACAGAGAGGAGAAAATATGCTCGTAGCTTCTGTTTTGTTTTTTTAACGAGCTTGCCACATAGAATCAAAACTATGCTCGTAACCTTTGTTTCATTTTTTAACGAGCTTGCCACATAGAAGCAAAACTATGATCGTAGCTTTTGTTTCATTTTTTAATGAACTTTCCACATAGAAGAAAAACTATGCTCATAACGTCTCCTTTATCATGGCTTCCAAGAGGACAATGCTCTGGAAGGAATACATGTCAAGGGACAAATGTCAGCCATGTCTTCCAGGATATCTTCGCTAGATGGAAGAAAAACACTCTGGAAGGAATACATGTCGACGAACTTGATAAGGGTAGGGATATTTGGATCTAATATCCCTATCGAAGAGATGACGTGTCAACTACCAGATCTAAAGTTAGGATAAGGGAGATATTCTCTCTCGTTCGGAGTTGAACGCATGGGACATGTCGTTACATAATTGACCTGCATCAGGGTGTACATCACTGGCATGTATGGACCATTAAGGGAAGGTCGATGCTCGACCATCAGATGAGGGTTAATGAATGCAAGTTGGTTGAATGTTACTGTGTTTCCATTGTGATGGAAACATATCACTTGAAAGAGAGTGGACACAAAATCTCTCATAACATAGCTGACATATTCTCGCCTGAATAAGGGGTCGTGAACTACCATCACATCGACATAGACCATTTTTCCTCCCAAAGTAACCAAAAACTGATTAAGGATCCCTATAGGTTGACTAACTCTTCTTTCAAAGGTCAATAGATTCCGAGTCATGGGCGTAGGTTGCGGGGAAGCAAAATATTGCCAAGCATTTGTGGATAGGATGATAACAAAAACACCTTCATCTATATATTATAGTGTTAGGAATATTCCTATCACAAGCTTGCATTTTGATTTGGAAAGACACATAATAAGGAAGACGTGGTTTTGTCAAATGATTCCAATCAATGGAAATCATCTGAGTGCTTGAAGGGGGTGCCATCGGGATGGGTGGAGTGCCCCCTTGTTTGAGTGAATCAGTATTAACGAGGTAGACCTAAGTGACATCCCCACTCTTTGAATGAAGAGTGGGATTGACCGATGATGGAATCAAAGTGACCACTTGGGATGCAATCCTTAAGGGAGGAGTGGGATCAATCGATGATGGACTCAGATTGATTGATTTTGGTTCTCTCTTTCGATGAAGAGTGGGTCTGACCAATGACGAAACCAGATCAAGTACTTGGGTTACTGGTTCAAATAAGGATGAAACTATATTGACCACCTGATCAACCGGACTGACCGGGGATGGAACCAGATTGACCAGTCTATCAACTAATGATGGGTTAGGAGAGATCTTACGATATCTAGTTGGAAGTTGAAGCTTTTCCAAAAGATAAGAAGCCTCATCCATACGACGAAAAATGTGAGAGTGATGATCAACTTCTCATAACATACAAGGAAATTTTACAGTTCTATTCTTCTCACCAACCTTAATGTCACTAGTTTACGGGGTGTCACCAACATGGCTAGTAGGGGCCGATGACGTGGAAGACCACATTTCTAAGACCTTTGGGAGATCAGGGAAATACCTTAGAAAGCGGTCACCCTTACAAAGCCTGCAAGGTAATTTGTGTTTAATATTCTTCATTTTAGATTTTCTGACATTATTAAAACTCCTAGTATGATAAACAATAGATGATTTCTCAGATCCAAAATGACCTGATGCGGTTGAAGGCTTGGTATTTTTCTGATTCTTCTTCTTATCCTCCTTTTGTTTCTTCTTCTTCTTCTTATCATCCTGGCTACTCGCTTTGAAGCTTTCAATAGACGAAGAAGGAGAAAGGCCGACATGAGGTTTATTTGTTGGTGGTGTGCTTACATACAAAGCATTAGGTTCATTCGAAGCACTGAGAAAATTTGATATCATCGAAGTGGGGAAAAACCAAACTGGTAACCCCATGGTGAGTCCCTAAAGACTCAGTGTTGCAATGCATGGAGGACCAATGTTTCCAAAAGAAGGAAAGGAGAAAGGTTCCCCGAGAAAAGGGGTTCCTTTGTTGGTACTCCCATGAACTGACGCCATTGACACTGAATCAACCTAAGGTCCACTAGGGAAAACAAACAACACACACTACAAATCTAAGAAGAAAATAATCAGACAAACCTTCCCACAAGGAAACCACTAGTTGGTGATCAAATCCAACATTGCAAGATCAATATAGGAAGGCGATGGGATAGAGCAGGTGGAACAGTTACATTGGTGACTTTCTTAATGGACTTATGCCTTGGTGCAAGTTCCCACATGGTTTTACCCATGGGTTTACCCTCCAAGGAGCCTGAGTGAGTTTGACCAACATCTGACCCAGGTATGACAAAGACTCCCCTTCATCGTCACCTTGTGTATTAACCCTACAGATATAGGACACTAGGGTTACCAACTCACAGTCATCCTCTGGGCGGGTACATTCGACAGTTGGGATCGAATGTATGGGCAGGATGACAAGTCTGAAATTCTTCAAGAGAACTAAAGACAAGTGGACTGGAAGACTACTGAGGACCCTGAATGGATTCGGGATTCACGAAGCTCCAAGACCAAATTAAACCAGTTGTTTCTCAAGAAGAACCCCCAATATACGATCTTTCCACTGTGTGGGTTAAGCTTTGGAGGGCAAATATCTGTTTCTCTCCCGCACACGACCTTGTGTTTAACCCATGCATGAGAGGGGGATCCCAACTATGCTTATCTGAAGGTTGGATTTTCTCTCCCTATCACAAGATTTTGTGTTTGTCTGATGGATTTGAAAAGTTATTCTCACAACCTATTCCAAATCCCTACACTTTAAGCTAAAGTAGGTTTTCTACCAGATAAAATAAAAGTGTCTGATTAATTTATAAGTGCTTCATTTTAAGGTTGTTTTTTACTCGAGGGTGTGAAAGTGAAACTTATGATGTTTTAGACTTGACTCCAAAAGAATGCAGAATAATGACATGAAAATATTTTTCTTCAATGAATCCTACATATGGGATGGAGAAGAGGTTTAAATTTCTTTAACAAAAACACCCAATTCCAAAATGAAATATTTTAAATACAATCTACTACACTACCCAAAAGAAAGAATGCAACTATCTTCTTTGTTTGATTCTAATATATAAATAAAGCAGATGGAAATCCTTTAAAGCTTCCTTACTTTCAATCAAAATGAAAGATTCAAATGAAGATACAAAAGACACGAAGAAAAAAGGATTTCAAACAAAGCATGAACTCACAGGATAACGAGAACTGAAAGAAACAAGTATGATAACTCACTCAATCAAGAACTCGACAATCAACAAGTATTAAAGGGATACAATAAAGTTCAAAGAAGAATCCAAAAATTAATAAGGAGTGTTGTATCCTTTTCATCACCTAAATGAGCAAATGAAGGACACTTACAAGTCCAGTTGGGTTAGCTAGACAGGACATGAATGAGTGCAAGAGTTAGAAACATCAAGCACAAAAAGCAAATAAACAACTCATCTAATAACAATTAAAGAAACTAAACTAATGTGCATAAGGAAAATAGAACAAAAGAAATACTAATATTCATGCCACCAATGGATAGATTGTATTAGTGGGCAAACACCAAAGAGCTGGGAGACTTATGGGTCCCCTCTTACTCCAAGGGAGGGTTCTTGAACCCCCAATGATTGAGCTCTTTTTACAAATAGAAAACTAAAAGGAAATGGTGAAGAAATACAAAGCTCATTCACTCAAGACATGATATGAATAGCCCAATGAAATGGTGCTTATTTGCTCCAATGAGGAAAGAGGTTCCTTGCAGGAGAATAGAGGCAACATAACAATACAAATAGATTCTTGGAAATATAGTGCACACATGGCCTCTTTTTATAACAAAGCTTTGAGGCATTATCCAACCGGTCTTTAGTGTGAACAAGGGGCCCTTTAGGGCACCTTTAGGTCTTTGACCAACCCCCCACTCGGATTCAGCTCAGATTTGGGGGTGAATTTGACTTAGGAGCTGAACTAGAAGTGGGTGGGAGGCTGACCAGAATCATTAATGCTCCGTTCTAAAGTGTGCGTGCCTTTTTGTGTCCACAATCGCTCATCGGGCGCATGCACGCTTTTCTAGCATTTTCGACTAGCGCACGTGCGCACGCTTCCTTTGCAATCTGAGCACATGCTGATTTTATAACCAATTGTATAGTTTGTGCCCTTTGGAAATGTATTTTTTGGACCATGGCTGAACTAATAGGTGTTTGGAGATGTTGGATTTATGTAACCATTTGCGGATGAAATTTCAATGATAATAGATGCCCCCTGATGTGTGAGGTTAGGAGCATATGGATAGCCGAAATACATCAATGTTTCTTCTACTAAGAGTACCATTGTAAGAGAGAGTGTTGAGAGGAATTGAAGGAGAGACCCATTGGAGGGAGAGGGGAACCTGTGGGACCCAAACCTTTCGCTAAGGTGTGAAAAAACAAAACTGTGTACAAATGAGGCGGGCATGCTCCATGCTCATGTCATATAAATAAAAAAAAGTGTAAGACAGTAACTGAAGTGGTATGCTGACGTAGATAACTGCAGCGCCCTTCGGCGTAGTTTGATAATGGAAGAGGATGATTATGATGGTGAACATACTATGAAAAGAGGCAATGACACCTGTAAGAAGTGTTGATAATTCGCGGGCATTGATAGCCCAAAAAATTTCAGAGCTCTTCGAAAAATATAAAGACAACTGCAATGGTCGCAAAGTAAGACCCATCGTAACATGAGATAAAGTTGAAGTCAAATTTTATGGGGGTCAACGACAACAGAGAACAATGGTTTTTTTCTTTGTGTTGTCCGAGACTCCTCATTGTAAAGGGAATGAGAGTCAATATACTGTCGCCCTCGTGGAAACTGTGTTGATGTCGACAGAAAGGGAGATGCAAATCCAAGAAGCAAAGGGCTTCATGAAATCGACTGGATGAGATCAGGAGCTTAGAAGGTTCATGGACAAAGGTAAGAGGCGGCGAGACTCCAGAATTCCCTTGGTTGGGAATATATGAGTGGCAACAACCGTGAAACTGAATCTAGTGTCAGGGGGACGACTAGATGTGGGTCAAATTGTGCCAGAGGCATGACAAAGTGGACAAACTCAGAGATCAAAGGTATATGGACCATGGGATACTCGGGGTTTATGGACGAGGTCAAGTAGAGTAGGAGGTAATGAATGCCCCAACCAAGGGCGACACAGGTTGCGTTGCCAGAAAAGGAAGGTCACTAAGGGAGACAACAAAAATCTAGGTAAATGTGGGAAACAAATGATTTGTACAATTACCAAATGAATAAAGTATAATTTGGGATAAGTGTGCAACTACAGAAACATGTGCCCTAGTGCAATATGGCTTGGCCTGTGAGGGTGCAAGTTGAGTGGAGAATGGGTGGAGGGTGGGGGCCCCATGGGTGGGTTTCTGTATGAGGTGAATGAATGGAGGACAATATGCAGATGGGAAAAATGATTGGGTATGAAATGGAGGGTTAGTGATACCGCGGAGGTGCAATCAATCTTGAACCGTGATGAGATATTCTGAGAGTCCATTGGAAAAAATCGAAAAATGAGGAGAAGGAGTATGTGGCTGATTCTCGAAAATGCGTAAGACTGTCGAGACTCCCATCCTTAGCGGGTGAAAACAACATGAGTGTCAAATTGCCAAGGGGGACTATGAATGGGACAACTCATGTGGGGGAGAGTGCTACCGGGTGACTGTACCAAATTGTAGTGGAGGTGATAGTACTGCAGAGACAGATTTGAGGATCCTACATGCAAATGTCGAAGGGTGTGACTGGAGATGCAATTGAGATTTAGAGGGAATGATTACATGCCATTATCAATCATATACCTGAAGGGGTTGCGCTGGTGTGTGATGGCCAAGTACTTGCACACATGAAAACCAAATACCCGACGTGAATATTATCTGAAAATAAAGAACATATAACAGTTATTTGATAATTTTGAACATGAGTAGGCGTGCCAGAGTGTGTCATGGAAAGATGCTCCATTGGGGAAAAGTGCAATTGATCACCCGAGGAAAATGACTGTGTAAGTGGCCGAAAATGGTTCAGAAAATGGAGCTTATGGGCTCCTGTACCAAAAAATGAAAGTGGGGAAAAGGACTTAGATATGGATGGTGGGCCCATAATGCCATCCTAGGGGCACCGAAACTATGGGCGATCGAGCGGTAGTTTGGTGGGAGGACATGGACCTGCCCTTTGCTCGAGGACCGATGAAGAAATATAATGAATTACATTCACGGGAGCATTGGTATGAATTGTCATAGGAATATCAGGAAGATATGTGTGGCGTTCCGCAGCTAATGTGTGGCAGACATATGGGATAGATGGGCAATGATGGGTGTAATTCCCATATTCTGTGCATATGGAACAGGTGAAATAGGTTCATATATTTAGTTTGCATGTGGTTGATGACTCCGTAGTAGCCGGGGGCATACTTGGTGGAGTGGCAAGAAAGAGGGGTGCTTGAGGAAGCTAGATAAAACTGTGTAGCTCGGGAAGAGAAGGACATTTGTGAGTGGGGTTTCCTTTTCGTTCACATAAGGCACAAGGGAGTTGAACTCGGGGAGGTAGTGGAGCGATGGGCTCTTTCTTCTTCCGTCTTCCCCCAGTCGTAGCAGTGGTGCTGGAAATTGGGGGTGAGGGTGGTGTGGCCAGAGTTAGTACTGGGATCTCCACCAGGATTCACTTTGACTGAGGAGGGAGGGACGGTTGAGGAACCATCTCGGGTGGATGTAGATACCATATAGGGATGGAGAGTACCATGTTCAGAAGGGTAAGCGTTCCGATTACCTAGAATGCTTCGACCCCAGGTGGGGGGTAGAAAAAGAGAATTTTGGGAATGTCCTGGGGGATTGTATCCCAAAACGGGAGTTTCCCCTGGAGGGGGGGAAGATCCATGATAAGTGGTGAGGTGGCGCTCTCAGGGAACTCCTGAGGTAGTATTTTTTCAACTGGTGGAACTTTGAAATGGGGAGGGGACTTAGCGATATGAGTCTTGTCTCCGATGTTTGTTCCTTTAGAGGAAACTACACACACTTGTGCTGAAAAAGATGGTTTTAGGAACGATGACGTTCCCTGATAAGTGCCCAACATGGATGGGTCTTGGAATAATCCAGGGCCAATGTTGATGACTGGAAAATCATCCAAACTAATACAGACAAGGGGGAGGATGTTATTGATGTTGGCGGAATGGTTAGGCTCGTAATGTGTAAGTTGGTCGATGGTGATGATCTTCCCATTGTGGGGGAACATCATTGTATGAAACACAGAAGAGGCGACTGCCTTCATAGCATACATGTAGTTGCATCCGAACAAGATATTGTAATCAACCTGGGCATCGATAACTTCAATATCAATTAGGATGGTTTTGCCCCCAAGTTCTATGGGGACATTTGGACAAAGCCTTGTGGAAGATGTTGGTCAACCATCGTAATCTCAAAGGGTGATGGCAGAGGGTACTAGCTCAGGGGAGCCAGTTTTCTTCCATACGTGTTTAGACATGATGCATGTGGATGCACCTTCATCGATGATACACCGATAAACTATGGTGTTCCAGATCTTAACTAGTATTTGGAAGGCTACTTGGGTGGGAAGACATGGTTCTCCGCTATTTGAATCAAATGTGATCAGCTTCGTGTTAGCTGCGTCGACTACCCCCAAGGCAGAAATAAATTATTTTCGTTGTGATGGATAGGTTTGGAGGACCTCCAACATAAACATGGGTGCGAGAGACTGGGCTAAGTCATCAACCAGACTATAATTATCAACAACCCTAGCATGAGGGTTATGCACATTCCACTGTAAAGGCATATGTGGTAATCATCAATGGTTGTCATGTAGTAGTTGGCAATGTTTCTAAGGTGGTTGGGGTAGATTTGGGAAGCATACCGTATTGACAGTTGCGAGTTTGCAGAAGAATTTCTTCGTTGGTGAGGAGGACACTGCGATCAACTAGATTCTCGGGTTGAGTGGCACCCGGGTTTGGATATTGCCCCATTTGTGGTGGTGCAAGGTTGATAACTTGTTGGGTGTTCATCACAACTTGGTATGGTATGGGGTTTTTCAAAACAACTAGAGGTGGTGGTTGAAAATACTTTTTTGGGGCCTGCTGATGGGCAGGTGGTACCACAGGGCCTTGTGAGTTCATGGATTCCCTCATCCATTGGAGATTAATAATTTGGGGGCAATGATGAGTATAGTGTCCATACTCACCACATATAGCGCAAGGGAAGTTAGTCTGAATATTTTTGTGCTTCCCTTGTCATGGTTGATTTTTATTGGTGCCCCCTTGGGGGTCTTGGTATTGGTTTCCCCCAACGAGATGGTTGCGGGAGTCATTCCCTCCTATTCCTGGGTTGTCATTGTTTACATTTTTTCCTTTCTTCTTATGAGTCGGATTGGCCATATTCAATTGTTCAAATGTATGAACCTGTTGAGTGGGAAAGGGCTGAAAAAAGTTGACGACGACATGTGGTTGTCTCGACAGAGGATTAACTAGCTAGGGAGGATCAAGAAATGGGAAATATGGATTGTTCTGTGGATAGGATCCATATGGCGTATAGGAAGTAGAGGGACTTCCACTACTGCTAGGGTTATATATAGGGGTTGAGGGTGGACCTGTACTGGATTGAGATACCAAATACGACATGGGTACCAGTGGGGGTGCCAACAATGATTGAGGGGGAACAACATGATATGACTTTTGGTAAAGGGGAGCAGGGTAATAAGGAATTCTGCCATATATTGGTGGATGTTGGGGTGTACCATACATGGGTGGAAGTTGGATGTACGGATTATGGTGTGTTGTGGTACAAATCAATTCATCCGCTGAGTGATACATCCTAGGTTTGTCTTGGCCGAATGGTACGTGTCTTGGGATGTCAGGTAGTACTGTGTATGACTAGCCTGATTGTGCATAGATGAGTTCATACTGTTGAGCCTTGCTAATGGATTCTTATTCATATTGGGGGAAGGTGCAGGCCACATCTTTGGCAAGGAGGGAGACAAGTGATCTGAGAAACCAATTGAGGCATTGTTGCTTGGGGATTTCTGCTTTGCATAAGCTACATCGCTGACACAATTCGTGAATGTGGTCAGCGATATGTGTGGATGAGGTTTGTTTAAACTCTGAGAGCAGTTAGAGACCATTGTCATGGCGGATTGGTAGTTGAAAGAAGGTAAAAAATTCTTTGGCCAATGATTCAAAGGTCACATGGGACCTTGATTTTTCATCTACATACCACTTGGTTGATGGGCCAGTGAGTGTGTGTTGGAATAACCGTAACTGGACGAAGTGGTCCATGATGCTATTTTAAGAACACCATAGGTGGAAGGAGGCCCTTTAGGTCACCTTTAGGTCTTTGACCAACCCCCCACTTGGATTCAGCTCAGATTTGGGGGTCAAATCAACTTGGGAGTTGAACCAGAAGTGCGTAAAAGGTCAACCAGAATCATTAATGCGTCGTTCTGAAGTGTGTGCATATTTTTGCATCCACAGTCGCGCATCAGGCACATGTGCATTTTTCCAGCGTTTTCGACTGGTGCATGTGCATGTGCTTCCTTTGCACTTTGAGTGCATGCTGATTTTATAACCAATTGTATAGTTTGTGCCCTTTGGAAATGAATTTTTGGGACCATGGATGAACTAATAGGTGTTTGGAGATGCTGGATTTATGTAACCATTTGCGGATGAAATTTCAGTGATAACGAATGGCCCCTGATGTGTGAGGTTAGGAGCATACAGATAGCTAAAATACATCAATGTTTCTTCTACTAAGAGTACCATTGTAAGAAAGAGTGTTGAGAGGAATTGCAAGAGAGACCCATTGGAGGGAGAGGGGAAATTGTGGGACCCAAACCTTTTGCTAAGGTTTGAAAAAACCAAATTGTGTATAAACGAGGCGAGCATGCCCCATACTTGTGTCATGTAACTCAAAAAATGTGTAAGACAGTAACTGAAGTGGTATGTAGATGTAGATAACTACAACGCCCTTCGGGGTGGTTTGATAATGACAGAGGATGATTCTGATGGTGAACATACTCTGAAAAGAGGTGATGACACCTGTAAGAAGTGTCGATAATTCATGAGCATTGATATCCCAACAAATTTCAGAGGTCTTCGACAAATATAAAGACAACTGCAATGGTTGCAAATTAAGTCCCACAATAACATGAGATAAAGTTGAAGTTGATTGTTATGGGGGTCAACGAAAACAAAGAACAATTGTGTTTTTATTTGTGCCATATGAGACTCCTCATTGTAAAGGGAATGAGAGTCAAGATACTGTCGCCCTCCTGGAAACTATGTTGATGTCGATAGAAACAAAGATGCAACTCCAAGAAGCAAAGGGCTTCATGAAATTGACTGGATGAGATTAGGAACTAAGAAGGTTCATGGATGAAGGCAAGAGGTGATGAGACTCTAGACTTCCCTTGGTTGGGGATATATGTGAAGTATGAGTGGAAACAATCGTGAAACTGAATCTAGTGTCAGGGGGATGACTAGACATGGGTTAAATTGTGCCAGAGGCATGGAAAAGTGGAAAAACTCAAAGATTAGAGGTATATGGACCATGGGATACTCGGGGTTTATGGACGCGGTCAAGTAGAGTAGGAGGTAATTAATGCCCCAACCAAGGGCGACACAGGTTGCATTGCCAGAAAAGGAAGGTCGCTAAGGGAGACAACAAAAATCTAGGTAAATGCAGGAAACAAAGGCTTTGTACAATTACCAAATGAATAAAGTATAATTTGGGATAAGTGTGCAACTACAGAAACAAGTGCCCCAGTGCAAGATGGCTTGGCCTGTGAGGGTGCAAGTTGTGTGGAGGGTGGGGGCCCCATGGGTGGGTTTCTGTATGAGGTGAATGAATGGAGGACAATCTGTAGATGGGAAAACTGATTGTGGATGAAATGGAGGGTTAGTGATACTACAGAGGAACAATTTAACTTGAACCGTGATCAGATATTCTGGGAGTCCATTGGGAAAACTAGCAAAATGAAGAGAATGAGTATGTGGCTGATTCTTGGAAATGCGTAAGACTATCGAGACTCCCATCCCTAGGGGGTGAAAGAAGCATGAGTGTCAGAGTGCCAAGGAGGACTATGAATGGGACAAATCATGTGGGGGAGAGTGCTATCAGGTGATCATACCAAATTGCAGTGGAGGTGATAGTACTAGAGAGACGGATCAGAGGATCCTACAGGAAAATGTCGAAGGGTGTGACTAGAGATGCAATTGAGATTTAGAGGGAATGATTACATGCCATTATCGATCATATACCTGAAGGGGCCATGCTGGTGTGTGATGGCCAAGTACCTGCACACATGAAAACCAAATACCCAACACAAATAATATCTGAAAATAAAGAACATATAACAATTATTTGATAATTTTGAACATGAGCAGGCATACCTGAGTGTGTCATGGAATGATACTCCGTCGGGGAAAAGTGCAACTGATCACCTGAGGAAAATGACTATGTAAGTGGCTGAAAATGGTTTGGAAAATGAAGCTTATGGGATCCTGTACCAAAAAATGAAAGTGGGGAAAATGGCTTAGATATGGATGGTGGGCCCATAATGCCATCCTAGGGGCACCAACACTATGGGCGATCGAGCGGTAGTTTGGTGGGAGGACATGGACCTGCCCTTTTCTTGAGGACTGATGAAGAAATATAATGAATTACATTCACGGGAGCATCAGTATGAAGTGTCGTAGGAATCTCAGGAAGATATATGTGGCATTTCGCTGCTAATGTGTGGCGGACTTATGGGATAGATGGGCAATGATGAGTGTAATGCCCATATTCTGCGCATATGGCACATGATAAATTGGTTCATATATTTAGTTTGTGTGTGGTTGAAGACTCTGTAGTAGCAGGGGGCATACTTGGTGGAGTAGCAAGCAAGAGGGGTGCTTGAGGAAGCTAGATAAAACTATGTAGTTCGGGAAGAGAAGGACATTTGTGAGTGGGGTGTCCTTTTCGTTCACATAAGGCACAAGGGAGTTGAAATCGAGGAGGTAGTGGACCGATGGGATCTTTCTTCTTCCATCTGCCCCCAGATGTAGCGGTGGTGTTGGAAATTGTGGGTGAGGGTGGTGTGGCCGAAGTTAGTACTGGGATCTACATCGAGATTCTCTTTGACTAAGGAGGGAGGGATGGTTGAGGAACCATATCGGGTGGATGAAAACACCATATAGGTATGGAGAGTACCATGTTCAGAAGGGTAAGCATTCCGACTACCTGGAATGCTTTGATCCCAGGTGGGGGGTAGAAAAAGGGAATTTTGGGAATGTCCTGGGGGATTGTCTCCCAAAACGAGAGTTTCCCCTGGAAGGGGGGAAGATCCATGAGAAGTGGTGCGGTGGCGCTCTCAGGGAACTCCTGAGGTAGTATTTCTTTAACTGGTGGAACTTTGATATGGGGAGGGGACTCAACGATATGAGTCTTGTCTCCGATGTTTGTTCCTTTAGAGGAAACTACACACACTTGTGCTGAAAAAGATGGTTTTAGTAACGGTGATGTTCTCTGATAAGTGCCCAACATGGATGGGTCTTGGAATAACCAAGGCCAATGTTGACGACTGGAAAATCATTTGAACTAATATGGACAAGGGGAAGGATGTTATTGATGTTGGTGAAATGGTTAGGCTCGTAATGTGTAAGTTGGTCGATGGTGACGATCTTCCCATTATGGGGGAACATCATCGTACGAAACATAGAAGAGGCAACCACCTTCATAGCATACATGTAGTTGCATTCAAACAAGATATTGTAATCAAGCTGGGCATCAATAACTTCAATTTCAATGAGGATGGTTTTTTCCCCAAGTTCTATGGGGACATTTTGACAAAGCCCTGCGGAAGATGTTGGCCAACCATCATAAGCTCAAAGGGTGATGGCAGAGGGTACTAGCTCAGGGGAGCCAGTTTTCTGCCATACATGTTTAGACATGATGCATGTGGATGCACATTCATTGATTATACATGGATAAACTGTGGTTTTCTAGATCTTAACTGGTATTTGGAAGGCTACTTGGGTGGGAATACGTGGTTCTCCACTATCTGAATCAAATGTGATCAGCTCCATGTCAGTTGCGTTGACTGCCCCCAAGGCAGAAAGAAAGGATTTCCGTTGTGATGGACAGGTTTGGAGGACCTCCAACACAAACATGGTTGCGGGATAATGAGCTAAGTCATCAACCAGACTATAATTATGAGCATCCCTAGCATGAGGGTTATGCATATTCCGCCGTAAAGGGATACGTGGTATGCGGGATGGGTTTCGCGTTAGGACGTGGTATCATTAATGGTTGTCCTGTAGTAGTTGGGAGTGTCTCTAAGGTGGTTGGGGTGGATTTGGGAGGCATACTATATTGACAGTTGCGGGTTTGCAGAAAAATTTCTTCACTGGCAAGGAGGACACTACGATCAATCGAATTATCGAGTTGAGTGGCACCCAGGTTTGGATATTTTCCCATTTGTGGTGGGACAGTGTTGATCACTTGTTGGGTGTTCATCACACCTTGGTATGGTATGGGTTTTTTCAAAACAACCAGAGGTGGTGGTTGTAAATACTTTTGTGGGGCCTGCTGAGGGGCATGTGGTACCGAAGGGCCCTGTGAGTTCATGGATGCCCTCATCAGTTGGAGATTAGGAATTTGGGGTTAATGATGAGTATAGTTTCCATACTCACCACATATAGTGCAAGGGAAGTTAGTGTGAATATTTTTGTGCTTCCCTTGTTGTGGTTGATTTTTATTGGTGCCCCCTTGGGGTTCTTGGTATTGGTTGCCCCCAACGGGATGGTTGTGGGGGTAATTCCCTCCTAGTCGTGGGTTTTCATTGTTTCGGTTTTTTCCTTTCTTCTAATGAGTTGGATTGGCCATATTCAATTGTTCAAATGTATGAACCTATTGAATGGGAAAGGGCTGAACAAAGTTGATGCCGACATGTGGTTGTCCCGGTGGAGGATTAACCAGCTAGGGAGGACCAGGAAATGGGAAATATGGATTGTTCTGTGGAGAGGATCCATATGGTGTATAGGAAGTAGAGGGAATTCCAATACTGCTAGGATTATATCCAGGGGTTGGGGGTGGACCCATACTGGATTGAGAAACTGGATACGACATGGGTACCGGTGGGGGTGCCCCCAATGACTGAGGGGGAACAACAGGATATGACTATTGGTAAAGGGGAGGAGGGTAATAAGGAAGTATGCCATATATTGGTGGATGTTGGGGTGTTCCATACATGGGTGGTGGTTGGATGTACAAATTATGGTGTGTTGTGGTACCAATCAATCCATCCGCTGAGTGATACATCCTAGTTTTGTCTTGGCCAAATGGTATGGGTCTTGGGATGTCAGGTAGTAACGTGTATAAGTAGCCTGATTGTGCATAGATGAGTTCATACTGTTGAGTCTTGCTAATGGCTTCTTCTTCATATTGGGGGAAGGTGGAGGCCACATCTTTGGCAAGGAGGGAGACAAGTGATCCGAGAAACCAATCGATGCATTGTTGCTTGGTGGTTTCTTCTTTGCATAAGCTACATCATTGACGCCATTCGTGAATGTGGTCAGTGATATGTGTGGATGAGGTTTGTTTAAACTCCGAGAGTAGTCGAGACCATTGTCATGGAGGATTGGTAGTTGAAAGAAGGTCAAAAATTGCTTTGGCCAATGATTTAAAGGTCACATGGGACCCTGATTTTTCATCTACATACCACTTGGCTGATGGGCTAGTGAATGTGCATTGGAATAACCGTAACCAGACAGAGTCATCCATGATGCTATTTGAAGAGAACCATAGGTGGAAGGTCATGACATGGTTCGCAGGTTCATCTCCTGCCTTTCCTTCAAACTTGGGAATGTCTGAAGGTAATTTGGTAGGCATTGCAGGTCATGTGGGGTCATAAACTATAGGATCGTTGGTGAGATTACTCAGATCCAGTAGGTTGAGGGAATCCAAGTATGGAATCTGGAGTGGCGGTGGAGGATTAGTTCCATCCATGGTGTGAGTGGTTTGTGTACCTGACCTATGAGGGGGGTTAGGTGGGGTGGTACTTCCTCCTTGGGAAGAAGTATGCCCCCCACTTCCTTGTAAAGGGAAGCTAGTGGACGATTGACCTTGGGAAGTAGACCCAAGTAAAGTGGAACCAAGCAAAGCTGATCCCAAGACAGTAGCACTCACGGGGGTGTGAGAGGGTTGAGCTGATGAGTTGGCAAGACTAGGAAATCCTCCTCGAATGGGAGGGAGATTTTGCAAGCATCTGGAATGATGGGGGTTCTGTGGGTCCCCTATGATGTTCGACTAGAAAAATGAATATGTGAAACTAGTGATGAGAGTAATAAATGAACAAGAGACTTTGTATTACTTGGACCTTCACAATATATCTCACAATCATTTTGTAATCACAAGAGCATCATACATAAATCAATTGACAAATAAGCATATATGTGGATAGGTGGATTTTGTCTGCGTGGGGGAACAAATAAAGAAAATTTTTGTGTCCTAAAAAGAAGTAACATCCTTCCTCTCAAATAGCACTAGACCTTCTAATAGCACTCAACAGTGGGGTCTGAAGCCACTAGAAGAGGAACTAGTGAAGCATGAAATAATCAGTTATAATGAGGGGTAGAGGGTGCATATCCCGAAAGAGATGGCGATATTTTCCAATAGCCTCAAAAAATCTGATCAAGGTGCAATTGTAGCCCACAATTGCCACCTGGGTAGATGTCTTAAAATTTGGTCATTAGGTACCTTGGTCAAAGTGAAACATTTAGATTTTCAGCCTTAAAAATGGGTCACGGGATGGATCCTGTCCAAGAGGTGGGTGCCTCAAGGGGGGACTCACAAAACAACTTGACCTCAGTCTTCGACCCTTCACAGGTATCTCCCTGCCTTATGGTGTTAGGAACACTTGACTTGGAGGATTTACATTTCCCTATTTGACAACTTCTAATGTTTGAAGATGTGAGAACCATATAACGAGGAGTTATTTGGATGCCTATCTCCGAGATCCTACCTAGACTAAAAAATTTCTTTTGGCACCTCCTGTGGAGGAAAACTTAGTGAGTTTTTATAAAAAATTTAGATGTGGTTGTTTTGAGAGATTTGGGGTGTGAACCAATCTCGTTTAAATTAAGTGGGAGTGGATAGTTTCGTCAAGAAAAGGGTGGGGCGTTTTAGAATCCCTTTGGAGGAAACTTACTTCAACCTCCATGATTCTAGGTGAAACTATGTGAGTGAGTAGTGAATTTGTGTGTAAACAAGTGAAAGTGGGCCAAATTTGTAATAAGTTAGATGTCACCTTGCAAGTCTTGATTACCTAAATTACTAGATGCCATTGGTACAACCTTGCAGAATTTTAAAGTCCCTAGAGAACTAGCATGTGGACATGTGGGTCCTTAGCAATCCTTTAAACTCCCTAATGTGATTTAATCTAAGAAATATTTAAAAGACTATCCTAGATTGTGGACATGTGAGCATGTACAGGCTCGTTACAATAACCTTTAAACTCCCCTAGTGATGTAAACTAAGAAAGTAGCTTCAAACTATCCTATCTTTGTAGCATGTGGACATGTATGGGCCCTTACAAATTTAAGATGTTTTTGAAAATAAACTAAGAGGAGTCCCAAAGGGGCTGTTGTCCTCTCCTAAATATTTTTTCTTTAAGGGAGATGCAATCTTCCTTCAATCATTTTTCTGATTCTCAAGATCGCTCTATGGTGTGAGAGAAGAGCATACTCTATGTTTGAAGTTCAATTTTTGGTCCCAATGCAAGTGGTTATATATGTGATATAGAATGATTCCAACTTAACTTCAATCAAAGAAAGCCATCCATGTGGAAAAATGAAAGAAAAAAGAGGATAAATATGGATTTTAACCCCCTAAGTGCCTATGTTTTGACTAACCCTTCATGTGGAGAGGGAATCTAAGTACTCAAACAACCCAAATGGGGAGGAAATTGATACCTATCCTCAGTGGAGTCACCAATCTATTGTATCCTTTTCGTCACCTAAATGAGCAAAAGAAGGACACTTACAAGTCCAGTTGGGTTAGCTAGACATGATAGTAATGAGTGCAAGAGTTAGAAACATCAAGCACAATAAGAAAATAAACAACTAATCTAATAACAATTAAAGAAAGTAAACTAATGTGCATAAGAAAAATAGAACACAAGAAAGATTGATATTCATGCCACCAATGGATAGATTGTATTAGTGGGAAAACACCAAAGAGAAAGGAAGACTTATGGGTCCCCTCTTCCTCCAAGGGAGAGTTATTGAACCCCCAATGATTGATCTCTTCTTACAAATAGCAAACTAAAAGGAATTGGTGAAGAAATCCAAAGCTCATTCACTCAAGAGGTGATGTGAATAGCCCAATGAAATGGTGCTTATATTATCCAATGAGGAAAGAGGTTCCTTGTAGGAGAATAGAGGTAGCATACAAATATAAATAGATTGTTGGAAATATAGTGCACCCATGGCCTCTTTTTATAGCAAAGCTTTGAGGCATTATTCAACCGGTCTTTAGTGTGAACAAGGGGCCCTTTAGGTCTTTGACCAACCGCCCACTCAGATTCAGCTTGGATTTGGGGGTCAAATCGACTTGGGATTTGAAACAGAAGTGGGTGGGAGGCCGACCAGATTGATTAATGTGTCGTTCTAAAGTGTGTGCAGATTTTTGCATTCACAGTCGCGCATCGGGCGCATGTGCATTTTTCCAGTGTTTTCGACTGGTGCACGTGCACGTGCTTCCTTTTCACTCTGAGCGCATGCTGATTTTATAATCAATTGTATAGTTTGTGCCCTTTGGAAATGAATTTTTTGGACCATGGATGAACTAATAGGTGTTTGGAGATGTTAGATTTTTGTAACCATTTGCGGATGAAATTTCAGTGATAACAAGGAGAAAGAGAAATCACTCAACTGTCTTGACAAAACGAGCAACAAAAAAGAGAAATAAAATATTGGTTTTGGTAAGCATAAAGTCTCAAATCATTCAAAAAGGAAAGATTTTAAAAGTAACGTAAGACCAACAAACCTTTGTAGACCTTTTCAATTAGTCAAATAACCAAAAAATTTAGCAAGACCCAAACGAAACCAAGAAGAAACAAGGTGAATCAATCTTGCAATTTGGAAAATGTTGCAATCTCAAACAAGACAACGAAATGAGTTATAATAAGCCATAAACCCAACCTAAAAAAAGTCACAAGAAAAAGTACAGACTCTGGGAAAATACCTCCAACAAAGAGCTAAGAAAAACATGGCATATTCTCCTGGATCTACTCAAAACAAGAGAGCAACGCTCCCTAAAACAAAGAGATAGATTGCTACAATGTTCCCTAAGAGACTACTGAGGAGTACTGATCAGATAACCAATGCCCTGGTAGCCACTCTAGGGGAGTGCCAATCTTGTACATGCTTGAAAATAAGCATAAAAAGGAAAAAATTCAGCAGAGACTAGCTTGGGAACTATGATTACTTCTTGATGAAATAGAGGGAAGAGGGAAGGCTAAAAAAAAAATCAACCAAACAAGATCAAACTAGGCAAAGGTTCAGATGATCCAAGGAAATACAAGTCAATGTCCTTCCCTAGTGAAGTCGCCAATTTCTATTACGAAAATATTACCCCGCAAACACGTGAACTTTCCCGTGGATTACAGACCCCTATACCAAGAGAGAAACACTACAAATGGACACTAACATCCCTTTGAATTTAGTTTAACCAATCATAAAGAGAGAGGGAGAAAGGGTGTGATGCACCTTGTTTCTATGTTTGTCCTCACTACTTCCAATCTGAGCTTGATCTCCAAACTCCTTAGCACAACTTGATACCTATAATAGGTAGAAAAGAGAAACAAAGAACTCCTACTCTACAAGATTAGATCAAAGAAATTCATCTACAAAGATCGAAGGAACAATAGACAAGCACATACAAGAATACACAAACTTGAAGGAAATAGGCCAAGTATATTTAAATTAGAACCCAAAGAGAATACTTACAGACCATGATTGATGCAGTTGCAAAAACCTCCCCAAGCTCTCCTCGTCCAACCCTTGCACAATGCTACCAAGATCATAAGTTTGATATCTAAAAGAGTCCTTCTTTTCACCTTGGAAATCCCTCAATATATAGGTTTGAGAGGCACAACAACCATGCGAAAATGAGGGGTATGGTTGAGGATATGGCTACTTGAGGCTTGGGTCATATCCTAAAGTGAATCCTAAGCATGAGGGTCAAGCACAACTAACCCTATCTCAAAGAGCTGGCCCATAGATTAAGGTGGGGGAGATCCCCCATTTCTCTCAACAACATCAAAGCTCCCCCCAAGTGAGAGACAAAGCGTTGATCCTATATCAAAAATCCCCTATAGTGGCAGAGGGGGCGCTATGTATGCACCTAAAGTATGGACAGGGGGGCGTTGATATTCATAAATGCTCAAAAAAGGGTTGAAATTTCCAAGGAAAAAATGTGTTTTGACAAAAACATTACAGTTTTTCTCCTCCCATATGACTTAGGGGTCATGAAAAATTGTTTTAATGGTTCCAAGGGGTGGAGACACCTCAAAATGTGAATGCGACACTTGATAAGGTGCATACGACACTTGAGACAGTGAATGCGACACTTACCGAGCTGCATATGTCACTTTGCGACACTTGCGACACTTAGGGTGCATAACTCAAGTGTAAAATTTTGATGTGTAAAAAGGTGTCCCGATACCCTAGTGGCCCATTAGAATGATGTCATATAAGCTTGGATATAGGTGTGTGTAGGTTCCTCGATGGGCCTATGTCTTGGTATCCATGTTTCGTGCGAGGTGGCAAGCCATGTTAGGTTTTTGTTTCCAAGGTGCTAGCTAAGTCCCCAGATCGGGAGCTTGAGCCATTGTGCAATGTTAAAGGGTTTTATATGGCCCACTGGTCAGTCTCTCAGTTCCCCGATGGTCGGACTATACTATTATCAACAATGACACAAAACCTCAAACAGAACCTCAAACAGAAAAGGTCAACAATGACACAGAAGAACAAGAAATTATGGACAGCAGGACACATTCAAGCCCCCCTCCAAATGGGAATGACACAGGGGCACATGGGCAAGCGGACGGAACCTTGGAAGTAGTCCCCTCTCCAACATATGCTAACATATCTAGAAAGAAAGTAATAGATCCATCAAGCTCCTCGGAGGACGAGATCCTAGAAAGGCCAGCCAAAAGAGCAGGGATGAAATCTCGTAAAGAAGCAAGGGAGGAAGAGGCAGAAAGACAAAAGACCCAAGGAAGTCAGCCCACTATAGAAATGTCAATTGGCAGAAACACAAGAATAAGGTCTCTAAAAGGAGGAGGCCCAATCACCCCCAATAGTAAGTAATGCAAATCGTCTCTTGGAACTGTGGAGGACTGGGGAACCCGACAAAAATAGAAGTGGTCAAGGACCTGATGAAAGTGGAACCAACAGATATCCTCATGCTCCAAGAGACAAAAATCGAAGGGGAAGCCCTTCTAGAGACCAGCAAACACAAATGGCAGAAAAACACAGGGAAGGCAATCAGCGCAAGGGGTACTTCCGGAGGCATAGCAACATTGTGGAAGGCTGAGCAGTTCCGTCTCGTCAATTCCTACAACACGCAGCACTGGAGCTTTACAGAGCTCAAGCACTCAGCAAGTAAGTTAACTATTGCACTATTCAATTTATATGTTCCAACTTTGCACAATGAAAAGAAATATTGTTGGAAAACTTTAAACGAATTTCTAGAGCAAAACTCCCCAAGCAATATAATCATTGCCGGAGATCTTAACCTAGTCATGAATGGAAAAGAAAAAAGGGGAGGAAGGCCCAACAAGGACCAAATGATTTTTTTAGTAGAAGACATCATACAACAGTGGGACCTTATGGATTTTAAACCAAGTAAAGGGCTGTTCACTTGGACCAATAATAGGATGGGGGAGGAGCACATTTCTGCCAGATTGGATAGGTTTCTGGTCCAAAGCACTCTGTTGTTGGAAAGGAAGCTGATTTCCACTGCCATCCTCCCCAAGCTCACCTCGGACCACAAACCCATATTGCTTCAGCTAGAGGAAGAAGAAAATTTAGGCCCAATCCCTTTCAGGTTCAGCCCATTATGGAAATCAAAGAGTGGGTTCGTAGACATGGTTCAATGGGCTTGGTCTATCCCATTTAATGGCTCCCCCAATTTTGTTTGGGAACAAAAACTAAAAATAACAAAAAAAGCCCTCAAGGAGTGGAGAAAACTCCCGAAAATCAACCCCAATACCCAAAGAAAGGAGTCAGTGCAGCAGTTGGGACAGCTACAACTCGAGATGGAAACAATAGACATTGCCAGAACAGAATTGGAAAAGGAACAACAAGCTCAATGCAGAACTTACCGCGCCTTCAGAAAGGAAGAAGAGTATTGGAGGCTGAAATCCCGTAGCCTCTGGCTGAAAGCTGGCGATAGGAATACATCCTACTTCCACCGCCAATTCAAAGCCTGCCTCTCCAGGAACCATATCTACGAGATCACGACCAACGAAGGGAAGCTCTGCAAAGGAATAGATCAAATAAAGGACGTTGTTGTTTCACACTTTTAACAACTTTATAGTAAAGAGAACCATGACAATGAAGAAGATTACAACGAATTCCTCATGAATATCCCGGCATTGGTCACAAAAGAGGATAATACAGCACTATTGAGCCCAATCAGTGAAGAAGAACTCAACAAAGTCATCTTTTCCATGGACCCGGACAAATCCCCAGGTCCAGATGGGTTTACTATCCATTTTTACAATATCTGCTGGAATATAATCAAATCTGATCTCATAAGAATGATAAAAGGAGTTCTTCAAAAAGCAAAAATAGGAGGCAGCACTAATTCTACCTTCCTTGCGCTAATCCCAAAAGAAACAAACCCCGCCTCCTTTGACAGATTCAGGCCAATCTCACTTTGTAATGCCTCTTATAAGATTATAGAAAAACTTCTTGCAAACAGAATAAAACCTCTGTTGGGCAAGCTTATCTCAGAATTGCAAGGAGGATTCGTCAAAGGGAGACATATCCTGGATAATGTAATCCAAGTCTAGGAAGCTATGCACTCCATCAATCTCAGAAAAGAGAAAGGCATGCTGGTCAAGCTTGACATGGTAAATGCCTTTGACAGAGTAAATTTGTCCTTCCTGTATCAAGTGCTCCTCTCTTTCGGATTTGATCCTGACTTTGTAAAGTTGATAAAAGCCTGTACTCACAGCCCTTGGATTGCACCTTTGGTGAATGGGAGACCAACAAATTTTTTCAAAGCCACGAGGGGGCTGAGGCAAGGATGCCCTCTCTCTCCATTTCTGTACATATTAATGGCAGATACCCTCAGCAGGAAGTTGGAATAGGAAATGTTAATAGGGGCAGCCCCAGGACTTAGAATAACGAAGAATCCGAAGCCCATAAACCATGCTTTGTTCGCGGATGACTCTCTTCTGCTAGGAGGAGCTTCAAACAGAGTAGCCACTGCATTCAAGGGCACTCTTCAAGCGTATTGCAAGGTGACTGGACCTTTGGTAAGCGAAAGAAAAAGTGTTGTTTACAGCTGGAATGTAGCAGATCATGAAACTCAGAAGATAGCACGCACCTTGGGGTTCAAAGGACACTCCAAATGGGAAAAGATACAGTATCTTGGGTTGCCTTTAACATTAGGTGTAAATAGAGTCAGCCTGTGGGAAGGAGTCTTAGCAAAAATCAAAAGAAAAATCGAAGCCTGGGGAGGTTACTGGCTCACCCACGGAGGCAAATTAATCTTAATAAAAGCAGTTATCTCCTCATTGCCGATATATCAAGCGTCCTATCTCTTAGCGCCCAATTCCATAGCAGGAAAGATTAACAAACTCCTGAGAGATTTCCTGTGGCATGGTGGGAAAGGGAACCAAAGAAAATTTCATTTAGTCAATTGGGAGACAGCCAAGCGGCCTCTGAGAGAAGGAGGATTGCAGATTCGCGACCCAACACTTGCAAACACT
>SNQJ01S0051351.1:12469-58715 GCA_010110895.2 Picea sitchensis
TCCAGTAGTCGTGTTCCAGCAGTCGTGTTTCAGCAGTCGTGTTCCAGCAGTCGTGTTAGAGCATCCGTGTTCCAGCAGTCGTGTTCCAGTAGTCGTGTTCCAGCAGTCGTGTTTCAGCAGTCGTGTTCCAGCAGTCGTGTTCCAGCATTCGTGTTCCAACAGTCGTGTTTCAACATTCGTGTTCCAGCAGTCGTGTTTCAGCATTCGTGTTCTAGCAGTCGTGTTTCAGCATCTACGTTTCAGCATCTGTGATTCAGCATTTCTGTTTCAGCACTTACATTTCACTTTTGTGTTGCAGCATCTGTGTTCGCTTTTGTGTTGCAGCATCTGTGTTCGCTTTTGTGTTGCAGCATCTGTGTTCGCTTTTGTGTTGCAGCATCTGTGTTCGCTTTTGTGTTACAGCATCTGTGTTCTCCATAAACAATCGATTTCCATCAATGACAACCTTGATCATCTGCATCATCTCTGTTGTAGCCATATTTCCAACATCCCCAACTCCCAAATTGTCGATATTTCGAATCTCTCAATCCGACAGTCCTTCTTTCCCCACAATCCGATGGTTTAGATCGCATCAGGATTTCACGTATCATGAAGTCAGAAGACTTTCCACCTCTGTTCTCCCAATCCTCGAAATGTCGAAATGCCGATCTTTCAGATCTGATGGTCTAGATCCTTCCTTGATCCAATAGCTCAAATCAAGTCATGATTTCATGTTTCACGAGTTCTTACGACCCAAAATTTGACTCCCCCGAGCCACGAGTCAGTGAAACGTTGGTCTCTCACCACATTCCCTCCTTGACGATGGAAAGTCCCAATGTTTTTAGAATTGCGTGACCTTGTTCCTCCTGTGTACTTTCAAATATTTAATCTTAGTGCACTTTACCTTGATCAGATGACTGTGATTCTCTTGTGCTCAGACCGAACGACTGAGATCCTTCCTCTTCTATTCTTGCTCCTCGTTCTCAGGACATTGATCGTGCTATCCAGATCTTTTCTCTTGAGCTTATGCTTTCTTCCAACCTACAATATTTTTTGAAGGATTCAAAGGCTTCAACCTTTTTCCTTCCTGTGAGTCCATTTCTTGGATCTCGTTAACACTTATGAAAAGTTTTATTCCTCTTGTGCTTGGTCTCGTGAAGACTTCGATTTCCCACACACTCCTCATGTTTCAGGGATTTTGATAACTCAGATCCAAAAGATTTCTCGAAGAGAAATTCTTATCACCCTCCTAGCATTCTCCTTTTCTGATTCCTCAACTTCTTGCAAGCCCCTTCAACCCTTAGTTGAATTCCATATCTGTGCACTCCTTGCACCAGATATTTATGCAAGGTTTTGAATTCTTACGGACGACTGTGCACACCTTGCAATAGTCTCTTTGCACTCCTTGCAAAGGGAAATTTTCGTGCCATCTCTTCTGAGTTTCGGAACCGAAATAGATTCCGTCGACGCACTCTTTGCATTTTGTGTGCACACCTTGCACTACTTCAACAAAAGAGAAACAATTGAAACTTATCCTAACATTCATAGTTCCATTCACTCATAACGAAATTCATTCATTCATTCATGGAAACACATTAACAGAGAATTGAAAAAAATGTCCACACCATGCATTGGATCAATTTTCCTTTGTTATATTCCAAAGTGAAAATGGCTACAACTGAAATAAAAAACAACAACTGAAAAACTGAAATCTCCTACTCACTTGCAGCTAGCCTCATTTGGGCATACAAAAACCTTTATTTATCTCTGAGGGCTCTTAGGGTTCCCCTTGACTACTTGTCTACTCTATAATTTAACCTAATGACTATCTAGACCAGTCGTATTCCAGAGCTGGCATGGAATCTCCCAGTTCGCTCGTAATCGTTCAAGCGTGTCTCACAGGATTTTTTCGGTGTCGAGTTCAAGCATGCCTCAAAAGATTAATTCTAGCACTGAGTTAAGGCGGGCTTCAAAATATCTGTTGTAACTTCCAGCATTGATCTCCCGTACAGATTCCCAGACACTGATAGGTCTTGCTTCGTGTGATCGCCAACGATGCTCCTACATCACATTACCTTGACAATCTCAGAATTTGGTAGGCCACTCAATATGACCTCTATTGTTTTTTCATTGTTTTCGCTTGACTCATTCTCAACTTTATTTGTATAACCTATTCTGACTAATTCCCAAATATCAAAACTAAGGGCCTGCAAATATGTCCTCATTCTTATACTCCACATTGCATAGTTTGTTCCATGGAGAAAAGGGGATCTATTTTTAGGGAGACCTTCCTTAGAATCCATATGTGCTCAAGATATTCCTTCTAGTGGTTAAATTGTTTTTGAAGGAACCCACTATGATACCAATTGTTGAGCTTATGGTTATACTGAGAGGGGGGGGAGGGGGTGACTTAGTATAAGATAATTTTTACTTTATTTAACCATTCATCAATCAATCATTAACTGAGAAGCAATAATCACATATAAACTCAAATCACAATGCGCAAAGTTTAATGTGGAAACCCTTGTGGGAGAAAACCATAAAAAATTAACTTTTATAATTGTTTGTAGGTGCCAACCTACCGTTACAAATATTGTTGGAAACAACCTACTGGACACACCAATATCCTTAGTTGAGCACCAAATCAACAAGATTGAGGAACCAACCTACTAGATATACTAATCTCCTCAACTGAGCACCAAATCAATAAGATGTAGGCACCAACCTAGTGGAGACACCAATATCCTCAACTGAGCACCAACTCAATAAGATATCACCAATCCAAAATATTCATACAAATACTACTTCTGACTTCACATCCATGCTTCATTTCATAGACAATCCTTCAAACCCTAGAAAGCCTCATAGAATCATTCCCAGAATGTAATCACTGATGGAAACATCCATTGATGACAACATACATTCACAAAAATATCCATTAACGACAACATATAATAAAATAAACATCACAACCTCATAGCAGTGCATATGGTAGCATCACAACCTCACAACAGTGCATACTACAACATCACAACCTTATAACATACCTTGAGAATAAGAAAGACCTTAAGAGAATTCCTTAAACTTCTCTTGCACACCAGAAAGACACCAAAACACATTGAGCACACCTTATACTTGATATCTTTGTTGGTTACACTAAAAATGCAAAATTATATCCTGTATTTATAGTAATTTTGTCCCCAAATATTAGTTGAGCCGACCTGAATTTTTTGGCTAGGTTGTCAGACGGAAAAACTCATATCTCCTCATTCCTATGGAGATAGAGGGACTTCCATATACCATTTGAAATATCTCTGAATAATATTTATAACCATGTAACTTGTGATCCTATTTGAGTTAGGTGTGTAGGGCAAAACATTCCCTCAAAAATATGGTATCCAAATTGACAAAAAATAGTACTTTCAACAATCTCCATCTTGCAATCTTTATCTTGGGCATATGTAGGCTTGTAATATTTATATTGGACATCTTGTGGGATCCCCATGTCTTTGAAATTAATGAAAAGAATATTTCCAACATGACTGTTAACAATTCCTGTAGAACAACATAGATTTATACTTTATTTCATTTTTTACTCAATAATTCATGTCACAATGATGGTACCAGGCTATGGTGTTTTGAAAAGGGGTTAGGGACTTAGATTATAATTCAATCTCTCTGCAAGTATCTTAGTTTAAATTTAAAAAAATCACTTTGTTTATGGTTCAATTTTCTTCAGTCTTCTTTATTCAATGATTTCATGAGTAATTCTATGTTTTCAACCTTACAGTAGTTTCCTTTGAAAGTGATGTGTGTTCTTAGATAGATGTTCAATTATTTACAACATTCTTCACTTAGTCCAGTTTTCAATTGTAATGGTTATATTGCTTAATGGTTTTTTTCCCCTTATCAAAGTACTCAAAGTGAGACCTGAAATATCACAAGCCCCAACCAATAGATAGGTGCATAATAATTCATTAGGTGCATAAAGAGGAAAATAGGTGTATTCTACATATAGTTCATGGTACTTCAGAAGTTTGTACGAAACTCGTGTTGATAATTAAAATAGTAAGTTGAGGAAAGGGGAAAATTGTTGCTACTATTCCAAGGTCCACCACCATGTCCTCTATTACTTCCTTCTTCTATAGAAGAATCATATTATTTATTGTTCCCTTTTTTAGCAAGGCAGACAATCTTTCCAATGGGATAAACATTATTCTTCCTAAAATCCTTCTCACATTTCACATGTGGTATGTCCCACCATAGCACAACCAAGGGTCATCCATACACCATGCATCCCACATCACATGAAGCACCCCCAACATGGTGTAAAACTTTCAGAGTAACCCAAAAATCTAATAGGGTAGTGTATTGATATTCTCATTTGTAACAACTACACACCAATGATCTCAATTGGAAATGAGTACCTTCAACTTCTTGTCAAAATAGAATATCAAAGTTCTTAGTAGAGATAAAGTGACACACAAGAGAACACTTTGTATCCCATTGGGTGCCTCACACATTCCTCCATTCATAATTGATGTAATATCCTCTGGTAGAGCCCCAATTGTAATTATGAATTGTAAACATATTTGATAGGGTGGTGAGATGAGTTATAATAAGCTAGGAGGTGTATGTGGTGATTAGGCTAGAAAGCCTAGGATGATAAGGTCAGGAGCCTGTTTTGTATATGTAATTATGAAAAATCATTAATAAAAATATACACATTGTTGCGTGTAGACCGACCATGAAGAAAGAGTGATGGGGGACTAATCTTACACAAGGTTGGGTAAGGGAAGGGGTTAAGTGTTTGGGCCTAGGGAATAAGATAGGGGGATTACCTCTAAAGGAATAATATTTTAATATTATCCTGAAGGATAAGGTGGACATGTTGAGTGTTATCCTAAGTTCTTGGAAAAGGAATGTATGCTAAGTGGAGTGCATGCGACTGTAGGAAGACAGGTGTCAACCAGGGAACATGCAATTATAGCTGGGAAATCCAATGTTGTTGGGTCTGGTTCCCATTTTGTCATCCTCCGCCTGATTTCGCGGGGATCGGGGGACATCTAAACCGATTTTGCCTCTGCATATTCATTTTCATACCCACTCAGAGTGAAGAAAACCCTCATGTGAAGGTGGTTTGTACTGTCCATTCTTCTATATGGGAGTCGGAAACCGAAACCTCTGTGATCTACCTCTGCGTTGATTCCTTGTCACGCACCCTAAAACCAGTGGCAAACCTGTGGAATGAGTTGCACCTTCTATGAAGCCTGAACATTCCATAAATGTCTATGTCGTGTGTGTTGTAACTGTGGGCTGGTGTGGCCATGCAGTTCCTTTGATGAGTGTGTCTTGCTATTGTCGTATGTTCCTTGTTGAGCCTTGCAGTTGTCCTCCTTGTGCTAGAACGGAGTTGAAGAAGTAGGTTTTCAAGCCTGTGAGCGTCTCTCTCCAGGTGAGAAAGTGCGAGGAGGAGATGAGAAATCATGGAAGGGGTCCTGTAGTTGCCATAGAGCTCAGAGAATTCAGGTCTGGCCTATTGCTGAAGCCCAAGGCAAGGGAGGCTTAGAAGCTGAAGGATTGTCTGGTGTGACAGTAAAGGTGTATACTCTTGGGGTGTGACAGGCAAGTGGGGAATGAGAGAATGTGAGCAATGGGAATAAGTGGCTCCTAGGAGATAATCCATCCTCATAAACTATGTGTCTTCCTATTGACCATGCCTAGCCTAGGATTCCCTTGCCTGGTGGAGCTTAGTCCCAGCTCAGGGGTGACTTACTGCTGAGAGTGATGAGCAATGCGGTCTATGGATGGGAGGTTCATGGAAGGTCTGCACATAGTTGGTGGCGTTATTCCATTTGAAAGATAAGTATAATTTATCTGCTTAATTTTATGTTATGCATAATGCTGGAATATTATCATGTGTTCCATTGCATGTATGAATTGTTGTTAATTCTATTAAATATGAATGGTAACAATAACTCTATTTTAAAATGTGTTAATTTGATTTAATGAATATTATATTTATATGTGAATATTCCGCAGTAGTGGCATTTCCCGGTCTCTGTGGAAGGTTGGGGATGCTATAGTTTGGTATCGCAGCTAAGTCAGAGATGAGTAGTGGCATTGCCTAGGCCTGTTGATGGATGGGGATGTTACAAATTGGTATAAAAGCATGGTTACAACATTGATCATGGATGGGACATGTTAGTGGCTAACGAGATAAATATTTCAGAGTGAATTGTTGTCGAAAGGGACAAAATTCGAGGTTCAGAGTTTCTTTGGGTGCAAGGAGTGTGTCGAAAGAGTCTTTGATTCAAAAAACTTGGGAGAAATAGATTGAGTTTTCTTGTAAAGGGACGCGAAGATCTATTGCAAGGAGTGCACAGATCCGAAAGTTGACTAAGTGTCAAAGAAACCCTCTAAGGAGAAAGGGGTTCAAGAAACGAAGCCTAGGAGGAGTAGCGGTATCGTAAAACCACAAATTATGTGGTATTTGTCCACAGGGATAGAGATCACAACAATGGCGGTGTTGGGACCGTAGGATCTGTTCGAAAGGAAGGGAAAGCCTTTATAACTGTCAGATCTAGAGAAGGTGTAGAAGGGTTATCCTGGAAGCCCTTCGGACTTCGTGAATTCAGTGAAGTTGATGCAAACTAAGAGAAAGGTTGAAGCCCGAAACTCCGAAGTCCAGAGGAGAGATCTACACCGTAGATCTAGGGAGAAGTCTTACCGTTAGATCAAACCAAGTGTGGAAGATAAAGAGGTTCGTAATTTCAGATTTCAGAAGATTGGAAGAAAGCAACCGTAAGAACTTCCAAAGTCTGAAACTCCGAAGTGACGTGGCATGGTGATCACTTGGTTTGATGTGGACACATGGGTTGTCCACCCTGTGTCAGTGGGTTTTTAACCCATAGAAGTTTGAAATGTCATTTGGAACGTGACGTGTGTCACCCATATGAATGGACCACGTATCAGCCGCTAGTATTCCACCAGGTGTCATCCTGTATGAGCAAGGTTATTGGGGCCCAATATTACTTAATGTAGTTAAAGGTTAGAGGACCCATAGTGGCATTAATCACGATACATCAAGATCAATAGCCATAAGTCATTGCGGGGACCCAAGTTGCATGTAAGCTAATTCTCCAAGGCGGTCCCACAATCCAAATTATGGTTTCACTTAGGGGTTACGTGCTAGCATCAGAAGAATTGTGGGATGAAAGGAAGGTTACTCCAAAACCACCGTTGCATGCCCCCACAATTGGGAAAAATTTAAGTGATGTAACATAATGACATCACAAAAGGTGATTGGGAATGTTCGAAGATTAACAGTTCAGAATGTGCTGATGCAAAACTTTCGAAGCTCTGAAGTCCCTAAGCTTCACTGACAGAAGTTCCACAATGAGTGTCATCTGTTGGATGTTGGGTAGACATGGACCATTGATCCACCCTACTTCATGAGTTCGGTAACTCAGAAATCAAAGAGATTGTTGTGTTATGCTTTTAAAACTTCTGAAGTCGAAGTCTCGGGTAAGCACCTATTGATCTAACACTTGATCACGACCCATGGTCACGTGGGTCGGGGGCTGAGAGAATAGGGGCTAGTGCCTGAAAACTGTGTTAAAGAAAGGAAAAGGGTTAGGAAGGAAGAAGGTGGGTTTCATCTGATTCGAACCCACATCAAAAGAATACCGAAGACCTAGAACTTTGTGATAGGGTCCAGCCAAGATCTAAGATCCATTAGCTTAGAGAAAAGAGATTGTTGCATAAGAAGTGCATCAAAGAAGAAAGACAAGTGTTAAAGGATCATAGCTTTCTTCTCAAGGCTTAGAATTGGGAAAGGAAGCTTTGATTGGGAAGGTATCAGAAAGAGGAATCCAGATGTAATGGTTACATTAAAATATAAAAAGTGTTAGAGATGTCTTCAGATAGAAGAAAGAAGGCAAAAGAGAGACATCTTGGTATTTAGAAGATTTTTTCATTGTAATGTGTTCATGAAAGACAAGAGTTGTAATCATGTTTTTTTTTTTTTTTCTGAAATGAATGGAACAAAGGAAATTGATCCAATTGTATAGTGTTGATATTGTTTCATAGTTTACTTTTATTATGTGTTTTGTGAACGTATGATGTTCTTGGTGAGTGAACGAGTTTGCGAAGAAATTGAATAAGTTTCAAGTGTTCTCTTCTGTAAGATATGCAAGGAGTGCATACTGAGTGCAAGGAGTGCGTGTGAGAGAGTCTTTTTCGACTCAAAGATTAGAAGAGATAGTGTAGAAATTTTGTATGTAGAGTGTGCATATCAAGCGCAAGGAGTGCGTATAGTGGGAACTTGTTTTAAGTTTGAATGGATCAATAAGACGAGTGTAGAGTGTGCCAGGAGGGCACCAGAAAGTCTTTTGGAAGACGTAGAAGGGCCGAGTCCCTTTGAGACTGAGTAAGTTAAAAGCTCAAGGAGAAACAATGCAAGTTCGCACGTAGAGGGCAAGTGTCCGCTAGGGTGAAGTTAAAATTTCATTAACATAAGCTTGGGAGGGAAAACACCGTCGAAGCCTTTGAAATATTCAAAATCCTTCAAGTTAGGGAGGAAGTCAAGTGCATAAAAATTGACGCCGAGATATTTAGCAAGAAGTTATTGAGAACCTGAACGTAAGGTAGGAATCCTTGGAGGGAGAAGCGTCGATAGTTGTGCATCGTTAGATCAAAAGAAACTTCGAGGAGGATAACGTTGAGAGTCATTCAACACTCGAAAGATCAGGAGAGGTAGCAAGCCATCAATCTCAAGGAAGATCAAACCGTTGATTCCTTTCATCAGAAAATCAGAAATCGAGAGTTTGGAGAATGAAGGAAGTTGCTCTCAAAAATCCTGAAACAAGAACATATGATTCACGAGGAGAGATATAGACCATTGAAACACGACGAGTGTGAGTCATTGATTTGATGCAATTGAATTTCATGAAGTTGTAAGTTGGAAAGGGGAAGAGAACTATTTTCTGATTTTGCGAACCGCGAAGTCTCGATTCACGCGAAAGGATCAACACCGTTGGATTACGAGGAGCTGTGAGTTGTTGGATATGACTCAAGTGGATTTCAGAAAGCTAGAGATTGGAAGAAAAGAGGGGAACTGTTTTTCAAAACACCCGATACCCGAAATCCCAAAAAACCTTTTGGATAGGCGCATGGTCATAGCCAGTGGTCACGTAGAGGAAGCTTGCACACGCCGCTAGTTCTCGCAGGTGAGGATTCGCGCAAGGCCTGCGGATTTTTTTCTTGGAGGTTCTAGTAGGGAACCGAAGAGCTTCCCCAGCTTCGAGATTTGAAGATCCATCGATCAGGAGGTCAGCAGACTCGATGAGGTGGGGAAACTGTGTTGAAAGTGCTCAAGGTAGGAATAATCATGCACAGTGTTCACTGTGGGAGCACAAGAATATTCAGGAATCCGGGAAGAATTGAATAGTTCTGGGATCAACAAGAATTTTTTTTATAGGGAGAATGAAGTTGCTGTAATTTTTGTGGCAACAAGTATGTTATGGCTCATTGGGTCAGCCAGAGGAAAGAATGCTTGCATGTTTGCAAGTGTTGTTGGTGATGTTGTTGCACAAGGAAGGAAACAACATAGAGATGAAGTGATGGTTATAAGTTTGATAAAATAAGCATGAAAGGTTCTACTACCATCAAATATTCAGGTAGTATAAAACTTTATTAATGGCAGTCATGCAAGTATGATTTTTTATCACTCTTTTTGCATAATTGCTGAAAGGAAATTTTGGTAAGAATTCCCTCAGCCAAAGTTATTTTATAAAATTACATGATTATATTATTGAATGCATACCACTGGATGTGGTAAAGGCTGTAGGCCTGTATTAATTCAAATCTTTTTATCTTCTGAATGCACACACTGACATAGTAGAATGTCATGTTAATTTGGTTATGGGGTAATAACCAAAGAATTAAAGATAAAAACTGGTTATAGGAATAAATTTTAGTAAGATAGTCATGTATGAGACCAGGACCTGGTTGGATATGGAAAGGTTATGAGCCACACAGGTACTAAAAGCTTCCTACTTTTAAATAAAACTTGGGCTGCAACCTTTTTTCTAACTCTAATGATCACCACAGAATTATATTTTTGGTGTAGTGTTTGGGTCGAAAAGGAAGGCAACCAATTAATTGGGAAGACAATAGGAAGTGTGTGGAGAATGTGTCAACACATTGGCCAGAATTCCAACTTGTGGATAGTGAGATACATGACTGAGATAAAGAGCATTATGTGATTCAATGCAGGGTGTACTGAATAAGAATGCATTGAGAATTGCACTCATGCATAGTAAGTGATAGAATTGTATACTGAATGCAATGGTTGAATGTGTTTTGTAAGTACATGCATATATATTATTGCATGGAAATAATTGTTACTAACAACTGAAATGTTGTTAACTCATGAAGTTGAGGAGATTTCAGGGAGGTGTTAGACATTGCAACAGGAAATTTGCAAGTCAAGTAGTCACATGAGCATTGACTACAGGAAATTTTCTTGTTCAGAAAAATAAGTAATGAACTTACTGATATTACTGTGAACATGCATATGCATAGAATGATGAGTCATTCTAGTTTAGTAATTGTTGGGTAATTGTGATTGAATTGCTAAGTGCAGGAAATTCTAAGACCACTGCATAAGATGTTTTACATATTGCAATTGAATTATGATGTACAGGAAATACTGACAAATTGTTGGCAGTATGCAAGATGAAGTCTTGCAGGAAAATGGTATGCATTTTGATGCCTATGGAAAATCACAAGGATGGCTGCATTCATAATATGGAAACAACCAAGATGAATTATGAAATAGAATTTCATATTTTGGGGAAAAAAGTTGAATTCCCTTTTGAACTAAGTTGGAGTTCCTAAATGAATTATTTTATGTTTTCTCATTATAACTACATGTGGGTGATGCGGATGAGATGATGTTGATGAAAGTTAGAATGTTGACTAAAAAGAGTAGCTCGGGAAGATGTTGATTGGAGACCTCTGAGGGCAGTTGGAACTCCTCAAGCCACGGTGCTCTGAGACTTCCGGTACGACCTGTTGTTGAAGCCTAAGGAAAGGGAGGTGTAGCAGCTGATGGACTATGTGACAGTGAAGGTGTACACTCCTGGGGTGGGACGGGCATGTGGGTAATGAGAGACCGTTGGTTGGAGTGATGATGGGGTTTGGATGGTTGGAGTGTTGCTGAGGTTTGGTACCTTGGCCTAGACCATGTTGATATGGAAGTCTTCTCAATAAAAAGATAAGTATAAATTCTTTATTCATTGTATGTTATGTATCTCGTAATTCGTATACAGGTTATAATGTTATTAGAATTGCATGTATATATATTGCATCTATGTTATAATGTGGCTTTCGAATGTATAGGTGTATGAGCAGAGTGTTTACGTCTGTGGAGTCATAACACTGCTGAGAGTTTATCAATGGATGGAACATCATGGATCTACATCCATTTGTTGATTTCAATGAGGTTTAATTGAAGCATGTAACAAGGATACTATAATATCCTTATCTAATAGAGCAATTGAGTTTCAGCTACAGTATGGATACTATAATTGGTACTTTAAATTAAAGCACCAGGTGGATAATGGGCTTCCAATAGCTAAATCTTTGAGATTTTGAAGAATTTTTTAATTATATATGTATAAACAAGTTACATTGAGGACAGTGCAAAAATAAGGGGAGGGGATTGTAATATCCCTCGGTAGAGCCCTAGTTGTAATTATGAATTGTAAACATATTTGATAGGCTGGTGAGCTGAGTTATAATAATATAGGAGGCTTATGTGGTGATTAGGCTAGAGAGCCTAGGATGCTAAGGCCATGAGCCTTTTTTGTATATGTAATTATGAAAAATCATTAATAAAAATATACACATCGTTGCGTGTAGACTGACCACGAAGAAAGAGTGATGGGGGACTAAGATTCCACAAGGTTGGGAAATCGAGGGGGATAAGTTTTTGGGCCTAGGGGATAAGCTAGGGGGCTTACCTCTATAGGAATAATATTTTAATATTAATTCCTGAAGGCTAAGGTGGACATGTTAAGTGTTATCCTAAGTTCCTGGAAAAGGAATGTATGCTAAGTTGAGTGCATGCGATTGTAGGAGGACATGTGTTAACCTAGGTACATGCAGTTATAGCTGGGAAAGCCAGTGTTGTTGGGTTTGGTTCCCATTCTGTCATCCTCCGCCTGAGTTCACGGGGATCGGGGGATGTCTGAAATGATTTTTCCTCTGCGTCTGCATTTGCATACCCGTGCACAACAAAGAAAAACCTCACGGGAAGGTGGTTCGTTCTGTCCATTCTTTCATCTGGGAGTCAGAACCTGAAATCTCTGTGATCGACCTCTACATTGATTCCTTGTCACGCACCCTGAAACCAGTGGCAAACTCGTGGACTGAGTCACGCCTTCTGTGAAGCATGAACATTTTGTAAATGTCTATGCTGTGTGTGTTATAACTATGGGATGTTGTGGCCATGCAATTCCTTGGCTAAGTGTGGCTTGCTTCCATCGTCTGTTCCTTGTTGAGCCTTGTAGTTGTCCTCCTTGTGCTGGAACAGAGTTGAAGAAGTGAGTTGTCAGACCTTTGAGTGACTCTCTCTAGGTGAGAGAGTTCGCGGAAGAAATGAGAACTCCTGGAAGGGGTCCTGTAGCTTCCATAGAGCTCAAAGGATTCTAGTCCGGCCTATTGTTGAAGCCCAAGGAAAGGGAGGTTTAGCAGTTAAAGGACTTTCTAGTGTGAGAGTGAAGGTGTATACTCTTGGGGTGGGACATGCATGTGGGGAATGAGAGTCTGTGAGAAGTGGGCATAAGTGGCTCCTGGAAGAGAATCCATCCTCATAAACTGTGTGTCTTCCTGTTGACCTTGCCTAGCCTAGGATTCCCTTGCCTGGTGGAGCTTAGTCCCAGATCGGGGGTGACCTACTTCTGAGAGTGATGAGCAACATGGTCTATGGCTGGGAGGTTCGTGGAAGATCTGTACGCATTTGGTGGTGTTATTCCAATTGAAAGATAATTATAATTTATCTGCTTAATTTTATGTTATGCATAATGTTGGAATGTTATCATGTGTTCCATTGCATGTATGAATTGTTGTTAATTTCATTAAATCTGAATGGTAACAGTAACTCTATGTTAAAATGTGTTAATTTGATTTAATGCATAGTATATTTATATGTGAATATTCCCCAGTAGTGGCATTTCCAGGTCTCTGTGGAAGGTCGGGGATGCTACAGTTTGGTATCGCGGCTAAGTCAGAGCTAAGTAGTGGCATTGCCCAGGCCTGTTGATGGCCGGAGATGTTACAATTGACACTCGTAATCAATTTGTTAGTGCTTAAGATACCTCAAGATAAATTGGTATGTCTTTTTTGGGCAATGGGTACCTAATATAGAAACTTACACTTTTTTGTTTGGATACATTGTCGCATTGTGAGGGGTGTATCTTTGTCATCAAAATCACCTACAACTTTCACTTGGCCTCATCCGCACCCAATTGGGGGTTTTGAGCGCATGAGTCTTTGTGAGAATACAAGCCTGATTACCTTGGCTACTTGTCACTAGAACACACTCCTGTGGGGGATTTGTATGCAATTTGTTTCTTTAACACTTCAATTGATGACCTTGCAATGCATTATGTAACATGTAAGGGCCCATTTGCTACAATTTATTTTCTCCTTCTACTTTCATGTACACCATGGTACGTTTATGAGAAATGGAAAATGAATGAATTCATTGTTAATGGTGAAAGAAAAATAACAAGGTTAGGAAATAGTGAGAGGGTTGATCGATGAAGGAAAAATAGCAGGTTGAATTAACACCAAAGTTTGTGTAAAGACTTCACATTTGTAAGTAATTAGGTTGGATTATTCACAACAAACACAAAAGGAAATGGGTTAGTTATCTAAGTATTCCTAAAGGGGATTGGATGGTAGGGATATGGCTTAGGAAGGTAAGGGAACATAACATAGAGGGTAGGTGTGTATCTAGTTAGGTGGTGTAGGGAAGACAATTTGTTATGCTCTTTTCAAGGTAAGGTCATTCAACGTGGTCAAATCTAGTCATTTGGCTTGGGTTAGATAGATTTATTTTTTGGCCTTACCTTCATTATGCTCTTTGAGGTTCTGAAATAAAGCACTTTCAGTAACTAGAGAGAGATCATAAGGCAAGCATAATTACATATATAAAACATATAAACCATGTTTCTAATTTCCCTACCTACTTTCTCCTTCTCATAGTACAGAGAGATAACGGCCTGACCAGAATGGGGTGGCTCCGCTCACTATGGAGGGTAGGAAAGGATTATTTCTTCGTCAAGGCATGTAACATGGGGGTGCATAGGCATGTCTCTTTTATATTAAATATATATATTTAGGAAGGGTGGTTAGAAGCTTAGGCGATATAGCCACCCATGCAACTTTTGATTACTGAAATTCCCCAATTTGATCAACAAGGCCATGCCACCCTTTCAGTTTCCAATTTCACAGGTCCCAAGGTGTCAAATTTGTCACTCTCTCTCAAGAATTTATTGCTTGTCCTGTGTTCCCTCTCTTCTTTCTACCTTCTATGCCATCCACCCACACACATCCATAGGGGTCTATCTGGTAGTTTCCCATCACCCAATGGTGAATTTGAATCCATGGACCTTCCCTCGTCCCAATTTCCCCTGGTCTCCCAATCAATCGATGTTGATCCTCCTAGTGTGATTAAGCAATAGACGACCAATCATGCCATCCAACAATTGCATCCATCGGAGCAAAGGGCTATGCTTGATACCTCCCTACTATGGGATTCATATGGCTTCCAAACCAGAGCATCATAAGTAAAAGGTGGTTCAAATAAGGCAAGGAGTATCAATGATAGGTTATGCGATATAGATAGTGACTCGGTAGTTTGGTAGGTAACTTATCTACTTAGGCATGTGAGTTCAAACCCTCCTATTCAAATTCCATTCACCTCAAACAAATTTTGGTGTAGGGTAGGTCCGGTCAATCAAAAACCTTCCTAAACACACGTTGGATAAAGGAACTACATGTTTTTTCGGGGTTAGAAGGTATTTTCTAGCTGGGGTCCCGAAATCTCTATTGTATATAGTCAAATCGATTCATTTCCTAATTCCTTCCAGCTTAGGCCTAGGTTCCTTCATCCTTAAGTCAAAGGGAGAAGCGATTAAAATCTTGTGAGATGCGATTTGAAATAAGGCAAACCCTCGTGTTGAGTGGGTCAGACAGGTATGATCCATCAAGGTTGATAACTCTCTATTTTATTTAGGAAAATAGATGATCAAATACATGCAAGGTTAGCACCTTCCTTACAATAAGGCAGGAAGTATAAATTCTAGCTGTCTTATGTAGGTGAGGTTGAAAACCTATTAAAATTCCATCAGGAACCCAAATAATGAGTTTATAATTTAAATAATCACCTTCAAATGTCACCTTGATAAATAAGATCCCCATATATAAGTAAAGGTGAAGTGAACAACAAGAATATCGATAAGAAGTGTATAAAGAGAATCCCAATATTGACATCCAGAGATATAACTAAAAAAGTAGGCACCCTTCGAGAGAAGATCCCATGAAAGGTGTGGTGTTCTAAAGAAGGAAGTTCCCACACACGATCCAACAAAAGATTGTTCCATTTTTGTGTCACCCACTTCCATTCATCCAGTGAGTTGAACCATTCATTTCCTCCCTAAAGGAAGGGTTGTTTAGTGGTACCTTAAGTCTGCTAGGTCTGATATAAATAGTTGAGGATCGTAGAGATTCCCATCATAAAAAGGCACCATGTTGATTGGGGGTTGGCACAAAGTTTGTTGGTAACGGTGGGGTGTAATAGCCATAATAAATAGGATTAGGCAGTACAAATAACTACTAGGGATTTTGGCAAGTAACTCACTTATAGGCTTAGGCACATAGCGGTGAGGGACGAAGTCAAAGTCAATTATCCGAACAACAAGTTTTGAATTAGTGGGTTAGTTCTAGTTGATCCAAAAACCTTAGAAAAAAATGTATTTGATAAATAAAATATGTGTGCGGATGGGGTCAGAGGCATATTCTTTTTATCTATTTGGGTTCCATAACTATATTATTTCAATAGTAAACTCGCTCGATGAATTTCAAAATTCCAAGCACCTTTGTCCTATGGACACCTGAACCCCAAAGTAAAGGTCCGAAGAGCGTTCTTAAAAAAGGGATATATATTCTTCATCAGTTTCTAACTAACTAAGTGGGATCAACACCCAAGTAAGAAACATAAACCAAAGAAAGATCGGGTAGTATAAACTAAACCTATTTGTTATGTCTTGTAAACTTTAGTCTTTGTGGACAACAACATATATAACACGTGAGTTGATTAAGCAGGTGCATAATGAACAATTTGGGTAATAAATAACAAATATTGGGTGTGTAGAAAGTTAGGTGTGGTATCTCCAACAGTAAAGGTAGTGGTCTAAAGTATTAATGCAGTAATGGTAGGTGGGTTATCCATCCAATTTATATCGATCGAGATGGTAAGGCAGGGTAGCTCACCTGGTAGGGTTCTAAATTTGTCTAATCCTTGTTTGCATTTGATAGGTGAGGCTCCGAAGGAGAAACCAAAAAGGTATGGGTCCCCTCTCTTCTGATCTTAATGGTTCACTCAGATGGTTCATGGATAGCTCGGGGCTATGTTATGGTAGGTGAAAACCTATTATAAATCCATTACACGAACAACTTGTTGGGTCCTTTGGAGATTGGTCTGGTCGAACAAAAACCTTGGCCAGACGTGAATTTGATAAATAAAATGTGTGTGGACGGGTTCGTAGGAATAATTTCCACTGGGGTTGAGAACTATAATTTTGATTTAGGAAACTCAATGAATTAGTAATGTTCCCTCCGGCTTGGGCCTAGGCATCTTCATCTACGAAAGTAAAGTATGAACAATTCTTATAACTACTAGGGCATGATCAATTATGAGAGCTAGCCTCCTGCATAATTACATATATAATGCATGACCAACAACACCGATATTTTCTTCCCTCGGTCGCTCTCCTACCTCAATTGAGAAATCAATCAGAATCAAGTTGGACTGACTAACCCAATGGGTTAATCATCTGTTTGTTCATCTTATATGGCTAGCATGAAGGCTGATATTATGAATCACTCAATGGATCAATCATTGCATGGTTGGTTGGTGAGGTAATTTTATAAGTTATATGGTCACTTAATTATCCTTTAGGTAGTATTTGTATAGGTCAATCTTGAAATGGAAAAAATACAGGGAATCAAAAAATAGAATAGATTAGAACAAATTTCTTCAAAATGCCCTAAAAACTTGGGAGTATTAAAACAAAATAATAGGTTTTATGTATTTAAACTAGAGGAATTAGGTCGTACTCCATAGAAAAAATCCCCAAGAAAGGTAAGGGTAGTGAAGTTTCCTTTGTTCCCTGAAGATCATTGTACGAGGAGATCTCAATCGAAATGAGCTTAGGTCGTCAATCATTTGAATTTGATCCCAATAACCCAAACATAGACACTTCTCGAGGAAACCACAGAAACATTGCATACTTTCCTTGGCCTATCATGAGTTGTTTCTATTTCAGGTATGAAGAATGGGGAACCCATTCTGCTTGATTCTAGGCAGTTGGGTTTTCAAGTTATCATGGTCTGATTCTGTAATTTTCTCCACAAAATAGTCAAAATCAAGGGAATTTAGTTGTCCACTAGCTTGAAGTGATTCAAGATAGCAAGAATATGTGGAGTAGATGGCCTTGATGAATTCCATGAGAGTAGTGTATATATTCACACCAGTAGCATCAACATTGTGCATGATGGATTTAATTTTGGATGCTAAAAGCATGGGATCATTATCATTCAACTCTAGGTTTAAAATATTCAACAACAATTGAATTAGCTCCAATTCTGAATGTGAATCATATATATCTTTCAACTTCTTCAAAGCACCCCAAGAAACTTTGATAGATCCTATGTGATGAATCACCTGTTCACTTACAAAAGAAACAATTGAGGCATATGATTTTTTATCTTTATTCATCCATATGGAAATCTCTTTATCTATTATAGGTTTGGTAGGTGAAGTATCTCCATCACAAATTCCATCCCAAATAGCATTAAAGATAAGAGTATTCTCAATCTTTCTTGACCATTTTGGACAATTTTCCTTACCTTTGAGCACTACACCAACATTTGAGATAAGAGAATGCATTTTCCCCACTAGTTGCTCTCTAGAATACAAATTCAATCCCCACAATATCTAAGTGTTGGAGATATTCTATGTGATGAGATTAAAACAACATAGATCCATATTGGACCTGGATCTATCAAGTACCGAGAGGCATCAAATTTTTTAATGTGTAAATTTTAATTTATATGTTGTTATCTAAATACATAATTTTAATTGAGTCGACTTTATTCTATTATTATTATTATGTAAGTTTATCTAATCTAACATCACGCTAATGTGACAACATCTCCCCCATACTGGGTTTTATTTCAAATCGCTACTCTCGGTACCAACATCTAGTGCCGACCATGAATATTGAGTAGTGACCTAAGCATCATGTCTAGAGAAATAAATGGTGAATGTTTTTTGTGTCAGTTCGTCTCCTAAATTTTTGGTCTTCTCTAATGGCTAACATAGTATATTTGGGTTTCCTAGATGTGTGGAGGCATTTAGGATTTCTTTATGCTACCAATAAAAAATCTCAATGCTTAAGAAAACAAACATGGTTTGGAAGGAAGATTGTAGATGAAGAGGTACATATGAATAATTGATGCATTCAAATTCCATAGGTGGAGAAGAAGATGAATAATTCATGAACTGATATTTTAGAACAAGAGGACGAAGATGTTGGCATGTTTACAGGGAGAGTTTTCTTGTCATTGATGGCAAGAAAAACAATGAATCAAACCTCGAGAGAGAAGAAGACGACAAATCTTAGAAGAGATAGTGGTTTCGAGAAGTGAAAACGAGGTCCAAGAGATGGACTTGCAGGGGGAGAAAAGGTCAAGACCTGTGAACACTTAGAAAATATTCTAATTCAAAGAGATCATAAGCTCAGGAGGAAGAGCGATAATGGTTGTTGGATCACCGTTCCAGAGGACCAACAACCGTTGGATTAAATTAATGGAAGGATAGGATAAGCAGGGGAAAATGATTGAGAATTTGATTATCCAAATACCTATCAGCCGTCAGATCAAACCCAAATTCTCGTCATTTGTCAGATCATTCTTAGTGGAAGGATAGGATAAGATAGAATAGTTTCATCGTAGAAATATCGAGCTATCAATATAGGATCATGATCGACGAACAAACATTTAGTTCGGGTATAAATATGTGAGGAGGTTAAGCTCTGGAAAAATTTCACTTCAGATTTTTCAGTTTGAGATTTGAAAAACCTGAATCTCGGAGAGCCAAAATACATTCTCAACCGTCAGATCATCTGAAGAAGATCGCAGTCATCCGATCATCTGAAGAAGATCTCAAGTGTCAGATCGTCCAAAGAGAATCTGGGCCATCTGATCTAGAGCATCAGTTTGAGATTTGAAATCCCTGAAGTCCAGAGACCCAGAGAGATGAAATTCATCCTCGACCATCGGATCATTCGAAGTAGATCACATTCATCAGATCGTTCGAAGAATATCTCAAGGATCAGATCGTCTAAAGTAAATCTGTGTCATTTGATCCCAAAAAGACATGGCGTAATCTTGTGGACTCTGGGTAAAGACCCAAAGTAAGCCTCAACCATCCAATTCAAGGACATGTGGCAGACCCCGTCAGCAAGGACATGTGGCAGAATAAGTTAGCAAGGACATGTGGTAGACCACGTCAACAAGGATATGTGGCAGACCACATCAGCAAATGACACATGGCAACCACTCGACCTGTGCCAGGTCAACATGTGACATGTGTAATGTTATGTCACTCTGAGAGATTTACTTTAGGAGTTTCATCACCAACAAATGAAAAAATCTCTGAAGTCTCAAAGGCCGAAGTCACGAAGATATGAAGTTCTGAAGGACCAAAGTCGTGAAGGGCCGAAGTGCCAAAGGGTCGAAGAGCCAAAGTGTCGAAGGACTAAAGTCCCAAAGTCTCGAATGCCAAAGACCCAAATAATACCCTGGTCGTTGATCACCAAGAGGGGTACATGTCAGAAGATTATGCATTCGGGGGAAATACTATAGGAAAACGTGAAGGAGAAAGGTTTGAAATCGTTGAATCCCGAACAACCGACGCAGCTGGGAGTCATTGATATATGAGAGGACATCTGTCACTAGATCACAAGCTCCAGGTAAACTGCTCAGAGGGAAGCCGGGCAAGGAGAAATTCAAGTCTGAGAATGTCGAAGGGATAAGTCCCAAAGTGGAGGATAGTCGTTGGATTAAGGAGGACAGATGTTAGTAGATCTTCCATTTCGAAAGATATCCAGTCAGAAGAAACGAGAAGTTGATATTTGAAATCTCTGGAGTCCGGAAACCAGAAGGAGATCTCAGCCATTAATCTGAGAGGGACAAGTGTCAGTAGATTGTTAACTCTGGAAGATTGACCTACGGAGGAAAGAATGGTTTGAGAGTTGAAACGCTTGGAGCCAGGATCACGAAGTAAAACACAGTCATTGTGTTAATAACCAAACATCAATATAGCATATAAAAACCTTAGAAAAAGTACTCAACGCCTTGAAAAAGAGATAATTTCAGATAATAAGCCTCTTCGAGGGGGCAACCTCCTTTTACCCCACTTAAATGTTCAAGTACAAGATGATTCAAAATGAAAATGTCTCCTTGGTATATATAGGAGACTAGGGTATAATGGCTAAAGACATAATTAAAATAACATTACTAATATAAGAAGTACAACTAATGGCCTAAGTAGAGCATAAATAAAATAGCATTACAAATCTAATATGCCCCAATTAAGGGGTAATGGGCAACATTAGGGCTTAACATGCCCTCCTTGAGACAAGTGTTGTCCACAATGCTTGAGCAACTCCGGATGCTTCTATATAAAGACTCATCTTCCCAAGAGGAATCTTATTGCGTTAGTTTCCTCCATTTAATGAGATACTTTCAAATGGATATATTCATAGGCGAATTTTTGTGTCATTGATGGCTTCAGGATTCAATATGATTTTCCTTCCTCATCAAGTTACGGAATATATAATAGTTTGAACTGGGATCTTGTCACCTATAACCTTCTTTAAGCATGAAACATAGGCAGGTGTACTCCTTGAAGATGCAGGCAGCTCAATTTGTATGCCATAGTACCAATATTTTGCAACTTCTTATAAAGGCCCATGTGCAGATAATTTATTATCCTTCTTGAAAACTGCTTGGGGACATCTTTTTGTATGTTTGTAGTCTTAAAACACCCAATCCCTACTTCAAAACTTCTTTCCTTTCTGATGTTGATCACAGTTTGTTGTTTCATCGTTAGCCATGGTCGAGGTTGTCCTTTAATATTTGGAGAATTTGTTGTTGATTCGATGTGATCTTCAACTGCTTGAACCTTAAATTTTCTTTGATTAAGAGAATAAGAGTGATGGAAGGAGGGTGGTATCCATAAAGTGCCATAAAATGAATTGTCATTTTTGTTGCGATTAGTGAAGAGTGTTATACCACCGATGCAGCAAAAGGGGTAACCATTTGAACCATTGTGTTTTGTTTTATCGAGACAAAGCAAGCGAAGAGTAGCCTTCGAGGATATTTGTTCACCTCTCAGTTTGTCCATCATTGAGGATGATAGGATGAGAGCTATGAGCCAATTGAGTAAAAAAACAAGAAAATAATTTTGTCCAAATGCCGATTGAATATGGGATCTCACGTAGAAACACAATAATCTTTGGGCTACATTGTAGCTTTTGAGCTGTCTCCATGAATGCGGTGGCAATGTACTAACTTTGAAGGGATGAGAGAGTGCACAAAAGTGTGCATACTTGAAGTTTAGTCTATCAACAATCACCATGATGACACTCTTTCCTTTAGACTTTGGTAACCACAGTGATGAAATCCATGGAAACCTCCTCCCGGTATTGACTTGGGATGGATAATGGTTATAAAAGACCGAGTCTTAATTGTTTCCACCTTATTTTGTTGGCAAAACCACATTACGCCTGAGCCTTTGAACATTAGTTTTAAGGCCATCCCAAAAAATCCTTCTTGACTCATGGTAGGTTTTCAAAAATCAGAAATTGCCCACTCCCCTACTGGAGAGGTGTGAAATTTCAATAGTACCTTTGTTTGAGTTAGGAGTCCTTACATAAATATAAACGTCTTTGTACCATAGTGAAATCATTTTTCCATGTAAATGCCTCTGATGCGGAATCTGATATAACCTTTGATGAGACTCCACACTTTTTTCATCATTTTTCCATTCATCCCTTGGCTACATCAATCGGGTTGGATCCTTCGGGAATAGCACAAAGAAGGCCTCAAAATCTTCATCCTTCCTTAAGAGTGTATGCATACAACATTTTGCTTCCCCTTTTATAGATGATTTCAAAATCATGTATCCCAATATCTTGGTTACCCATTTTTGTTGTTCTTACGAAGATAGTCTTTGTTCCAAAAATTATTTAAGACTATCATGATCTATTTTGACAGAAGTGCCTACCTATTAGTAGGGGCATCATTTTTTCAATGCGTATGGTATTTGCCATCATTTCCTTCTCATAAATGGGTTTGTGTAGTCCCTTCCTTGAGTGGTCAACTTTCAAAAGCGGGGGCACCTTCTTGCATTAGGGCGGCACCGATTCCATTTCCAGATGCATCACATTCCATAGTAAAGGTTTTTGTGAAATTTGTAGTGGTCAAGACAGGGGCACCTCACCTCTTTTAAGTTGTTCAAAAGATTTGAATTACCTCTAGAGTCCATGAAAATGCATCCTTCTTAGTTAGATGGATTAACAGGTTGTTGCTATTCTTCCATAGTTAAGAACAAACTTGCGGTGGTAACCTGTCAAAGCTAAAAATCCTCTAAGATTTTTTAATGCTTTGGGAATCGGCCAGTCCATCATGGCCTTAATCTTGATAGGATCTACCTTGACACCTTCATGAGGATTTTCAATATGAGCTGATACTCTACCTCCTTTTACTCCAAAGAAACATTGAGATGGTTTGGCATATAGTTGTTGCTCTTTTAGTAGTTGTAGCACCCTATCAACATGTTGTAGATGATCCTCCCAAGACTTGCTATAGATTAGTATATCATCAAAAATACTAACACAAATTTTCGAAGGAAGGGTTTGAAAATGGAATTCATCAACCCAACGGAATGTGGAAGGTGCATTTGTAAGGCCAAAAGGCATGACCAAAATTCATAATGGCCTTCATGAGTTGAATAGCTGTTTTAAAGGATATGCTGCCTTCATTCGATCTGATGATACCACGAGCGAGATCAATTTTGTGAAATATATTGCTCCATGTAGTTCATCTAACAATTCATCAATCGGGAATGGGAAACTTATCTTTAATAGTGATCTTGTTGAGCTCTCTATAATGTCGACCCTGCATGCATGATTTATCTTTCTTGAGATACCATCACCGCGAGGGTGCAGTGTAAGAAGTTTGGCTAAGTCTAATAATACCAGCCTCTAACATTTCTTCTACCATGCACTCAATTTCGCTCTTCAGGCCATACAAATTTGTCTGTATGGCGATGTTAGGAGGAACACTCCACGAGGGCCAAGAATTTCATGATCATGATGATTTTGAGAGTGGGAGGGAGACCTTTAGAATATCTTCAAATACTTTGGAATGCTTATCAATGATCCTTTGGAATCTTGAGGGAATAGATGGCTTAGATATTTGAACATCTAGTGAGCATGGTTGTGCAATAATGCCTTGATGCCCTTTTTTCAATAATTTTGTCATGCGGGTTAGAGCTTATCACCTTCTGGGCTTCCCGTGAAGATACCTCTTAACTCAATTTCTTTCCTTCCAATGAAAATTTCATGTGAAAGTTCTTGAAAATTAAAGCCATTGTTCTCAATTATTGTAACCATTAGTTCCTAGTGCAACATCTACACCACCCATGGGTATAGAAATCATTGGACTATTCATTACATATTCCCCCATGAAGTAAGATTGATCTTGTGCATTTTCTTGAGCAATTGATAGTTCCTCCATCCTGCAATCATTACTTGAAACTCTGAGATTGTTGGATATACAAAACAATTGACATCTTTTGCTAATTTATGCATTGAATGAAATTATGAGTACTTCGGAATCAGTGGGACTATTACCTTTTTATTTTTTGATGTATCCTTCAATCTTGAGGGTTTTGAGGAGTGATAATTCCAACTAATGCATTACACTATATTGTGGTAGTCAACTCTTCAAATGAAATTGCTTCTACGTTTTCATGCTTGAGATGGTTCTTGTTCTTCTTATTCTTCCTCTTCACAATCTATGTGGGAATAATTTCTTCTCACCCACACTTATGTCCCTTACTATACTAACGTCACAATTAAAGCATAAACCTTTTCTTTTGCTCACTCCAATTGTTGAGGTGTCAACCTTGTAGGTTGATGTGTTTTTAGGAGAAGGAGCATTGTTCTCTCTATAGATGTGGGATAGGTCCTTCTAGTAGCCATAGCCATATTTTACTTTTAACATTTCTTGCCACGCCCAAATGCATTCTCAATGATTTGGGTTCCCCAAAGGCGAACCTCATGTTGAATGTTATCCTTTAAAAGTTCCTATGAATACATCAGTAAGAGGTACTCATCTAGAATATCAGTTACCTTTATATTCCAACCTTTGGAAGTTCTCCAATGTGCTTTCGGTAACATAACCTTTAGCGAGATTTATCAATTGGCTAAAGAAAGGTATTGCTCCTTGTATCCCTCATAGTGTGCTATCATTTCTTCCATTAAAATTGTCAAAGTGGCGAGTAGATTTAGTAGAGACAAAATATTCGATACCAAACAAGTTTATTAGGTTCTAAATATAAGTATGAAATTTGTACCTTTTGTGTGTATGTGGCACATTATGGAGATCAAATAATTGCTCCATTTGGAATATCCACGTTATAGTTGGGTCGCTCCATCAAACTTCCTCATATCAATCTTAGGAACATGGTTGGTCTTCAAACCAAAGGTTAGATTTCTCCATTCTTGATTCACCTTCTGTGTCCTCATCATGAATTTCATGGGATGAATTTTCACTTTTGGGTGTCTTCATTGTTACGAAATTTTTCATTACTTCTATGATCTTGGCTTCCATTGAATCCATCTTAGTATCCAACTTATCTTCCATTGAATCCATCAACTTAGCTTCCATTGAATGCATCTTAGCTTCCATTGAATCCATCTTGGCTTCCATTGAATCCCTCATCTCTTGTAGTTCATCTTTAGTTCCTTCTTTTTGTAAATCATTTTATGTCCCCTCACAGCATTTCTTCACCTTCATCCAAAAGAATTCAATTAGGATTTTCACGGGCTTATTTGGTGTAGGAGGTCCCTTTTTAGGGGTGCATGTTGGCCAAATATCACTTTGAGTCTTGATTTTTGAGGTGGATTACGCTAGACAATATTTATTCTGTTATATCTCCCAAAGTTTAGGCCCTTTTGGGTGTAAATTTCCTTTATATATTTCTCTGATATGTCTTCTCTGAAATGCCATGGTTCCTAATCAAAATTGGATGTGCCAAGGTGATTCTGGTAACTTCCTCACAACTTTTTCGATTTTTTGGCCTTTCGAGGAGATCTCCTTGTATAGAATGCTCTGCACAAAATAATTGATATAAAATTCTGAAACTTGCACTAAAATGCTACATACTGTCCATGATCCAATACAACCAATCCCACTCAATTTGGATACTCTAGGAAGAAGTTATGATTTTTTACCTAGAACTCCTTCTTGAGACTAGTCAATAGGGCTAGTCAAATACCCTATCTTACATAGGGTGTATCTACAAATTTAAGATGACCCGAGCTCAACTTTTACCAAAGATACAATACTAATTTCTGTAAATGGTATTCAAAGGGTAGGGTCTGAAACGTTACCGAAAGTTTTTATAGCGAAAATGCCTCAATGCCTCATTTTCAGGATGATTCCATAACTATCTTGTACAGGTATCTCGAAGAATTATAATGCCTCCGGGAGCTGAATTTGAACCCCGATACCTTGATCCATCTGCTAAATAACCTCCAAAAGCCGGTTCCTTCTGAAACATTGTAGAAAAAGTTATAGCTAAAATGCCACGGTGTCTCGGATGTAGCAACAAAACCCCAAGAACTTGAGCTATGATACCATATGTTGGGAACCAAACATCAATATAGAATATAAAACCTCCCGAGAAAATTTTCGCGCCTTGAAAGATAATTTCAGATAATAAGCCTCTTGGGGGCAACCTCCTTTTACCCACTTAAATGTTGAGTATGAATGATTCAAAATGAAAATGTCTCCTTGGTATATAGGAGACTAGGAGGTATAATGTACAAAGCCATCATAATTAAAAATAACGTACTAATCTAAATTACAACTAATGGCCTAAAGGCGACATAAATAAAATAGCATCCCACTAATCTAATATGCCCCAATTAAGGGGTAATGAGCCAACATTGAGACTTAACATGCCCCTCCGCCTTGGGACAAGTGAGCAGTCCATGATGAGAGCAACTTCACGGATAATACGTATAAAGACTCATCTTTAAAGTGAGTCTTCCGGCGATGGTTCCTCCATTTAATGAGATACTCTGAAATGGATATATTCCTTATCTGGAAATTCTTGTGTAAAATTGATAATGAGGGCTCCAATATGATTGCACCTTTCCCTCGTCAAGTTAGACAATATAGTTTGAGCGTGATCTTACATCACTTATAACCTTCTTTAAGCGTGAAACATGGAAAGCTGGGTGTACTTTCATTCAGTCTGGGCAGCTCCAATTGTATGCCATGGTACCAATCTTTTACAACACCTTATAAGGCCCGCTAGTACTTTTGGTGACAATTTTGTACATCGCTTTGGCTTGCTTGAGGGACATCTCTTTGTATGGTTGTGAGTCATAAAAACACCCAATCCCTGCTTTCCCCAAAACTGCTTTCACTCACGATGGTAGATGCGCTTTGTTGTTTTCATCACGATTCTGTGCCATGGTGGAGTTGTCCTTTAATATTTGGAGAATTTGTTGTTGATTCACCGATGGCGAATCTTCCTTTGCTTGAACCTTAGATTTTGTTTTAGAGAATAAGTGATAGAACGAGAATTGGTATCATAAAGTTAGCATAAATTTGTTGTCATTTTGTTTAAGTGTGAGAAAGGAAATTATTTACTTCCGCACCATTACGCCAAGGGTAACGCATTTGAACGCGACGAACGTTTATGGGGCAAAGAAACGAGGTAGCCTTCTAGACATTTGTTCACCTATCTCGGTTTGTCCATCCAGTTGAGGATGATGGGATGATATGAGCCAATTGAGTACCAACTACAAAATAATTCTGTCAAAATGCCCGATTGAATATGGGATCTCTGTCACTTACAATCTTTGGGCTGCCATGGCTTTTTAGTATCTCCATGAATCACGATGGCTATTCTTGCTTTGAAGGGATGAGAGAGTGCACAAAGCTAGTATAGTTTCCACCTCATTCATGTAGATAGTTCAAAATCTACATGATGACACTCTTTCCTTTAGACTTTGGTAACCACGTGATGAAATCCATGGAAACCTCCTCGGTGACTTGGGATGGATAATGGTTGTAAAATACACGGGGTCTTAATTGTTTCCATGCTTATTTTGTTGTGAACGCATTCTGCCACAAACCTTTGAACATCTGAGAAATCTAGATTCCATTATAGAGTTGGTGCTTCCATCTAGTTGGTGCTAGAGAAATGTCACGAGGGGTTGGTGCTCTCTGGCAAGTTATAACTTTCTATTGGAGGTTGTAGCCTCATATTTGAGTTGGAGCTCCAAACTTCATGTACGTGGGCTTGATTGACATCCACAAGAATAGGTTTTCACCCTTTATGGTTTCCTCAGGAAAATCGTTGTCTATGTGTATTTTTGTGTGATTGATCATTGTATATATATGCATGTTACGTTATCAACAACATATTACATAAGCGATTCACCCTCTCGGTTATATTTCCAAGCGAGGAAGAGCTCTACAGAGATCATGGAACATCAAAAAATGACAATTTGAAGCTCAAAAAATGACAATTTGGCTCTAATGCCACTAACAAGCCAAGCTTGAATAACTCCATGCATTAATTCTTTTATTGATGAGAGCCACATATGTATACATTGATATTTTCTTTGGTTTCATATTCTCACAGGCCTGATGAATGTTCCTATTCACCTATGAATCTTCACATTTCACAATAATAATATTTACAATATTCATAAGACACCATAATCCCTAGGATTAGGTATCTAATAGTACCAGGGAAGCATAACAGGCCTTCTTAGAAAAATCTCACAATAATTTGTCTGTAAAACAAATATTGGATGAAGAACTAGATAAAGTTTGCATTGGGTGGGTGTAGATGTTTTGGAATTAAGCATTAAACCTGAATATCACCTTCTCTTGGTCTTAGAAAAAACTTAGTTATTTCTCTATAAAACAATCATTAGATGGAGAAATAGATAAAGTTTACCACTAAGTGGATGTACATGTTAGATGAAGAAATAGATAAATTTTACCACTAAGTGGATGTAGATGTTTTAGAATTAAGGCTTAGACTAGAACATCTTCTCTTGGTCTTCTTACCATCCATTAGCTATATTTTTATGCCTTCATATTTTTTTATGCAAAAATAATTCATAACTTCAGTAAAATAAAAAATGAAATTACATTCTGCAGATGATAAAAAGTATTTCATAATATCCTTCAAAAATAAGCCATAAATCTCTAAATGAATCTTCATCATACATCTCATACCAACCAATACCAAAACAAATCCATACAAGGTTCATATTTGACATCATCCCTGTATAAAAGAGAAATTTTCTTTGTTCTTATCTCTAAGTCATTAACCCCAATAAACAAGGGGAAAAAAACTGACAACAATCCCAATTATTACAAAATTTGCAAATGCAAAGTACATAGAGTCCCAATTATTACAAAATTTACAAATGCAAAGTACATAGATCCTCAGCTCGTATAACAAAGATGTATTCTAAAGAAACATGGAAAAAAGGGGTTTTTCATTTCTATTCCTTCACATATAGGTTAGTCTATTCCATAAAACATTTTTTTCTAAAATAAGAAAGAGCATTTTCCATCTCAAAATATATGGTAGAGTTATCGAGAGAGATGAAACATATTTACTTGAGAAAATTTTGAGACCCCAAAATTGGTCCTACAAACTTTTTTTTTTTGGTGAAAATGAATTTTTAAATATATTATTTTGAGTAGTTTTTGAGTAACACCTAGTGGGATGTTACAAACATATGTGTTTTTGCTAGCAATAAAATTAAACTAATCAGACTCCAGCATGGTTTATATAATCAAGTCATTAAGTTCAAATTCATGTTTGTAAGTTTATTGTTGAATATTAAATAATAATTCTTTCATCTATAGATGCAAAAAATAACACTTAATTTCTAAACAATTTACTTTATGGATAAAAAAATTGACATCATGGATGGACAACAAATCAAATTGAATGTAAACCTGCAATCCATTCAATATAGTGTTTAAAAAGCATATAATTTCCATGTTGACAATATGATAATGCATACTAACATGAAGTTGTTTGAATAACTAAAAAGTTAAAAAAATATTGTTATTGTAAGAATGCCACAAGACTAAAAATCTTTGTCATTGTTAAGTTCACAAACTAAAATGTAGAACTTTGGTCATCTGATGTAGAGACATCATTTCTTGTTGTATTTGCATTGATAATAAAATTGGATATGCTTCATCTCAATCCCCTAGAAGAAACTGCATTTTCCACTAAATTCTCTCTGATACTCTCCAACATCCTTACCGCAACTCTCATAGTTGGTCTTTCTTCTGGTGAATGTTTCGAACAAATCAAACCAACATGTAGCAAAGATAGAAGGCATTTGTATACATTATTTTCTTCAAATTCATCTCCATCTACCTTGCTAAAAAGACTACTTTGAATTACATCTTTCACTTTATTTGGAAATGCAAATCTTACCCAATTGTCCAAGTTTAGGTCTCCAACAAACATGTGACTAGTTGGTTGTTTTCCGGTTAGCATTTCCAATAACATAATTCCATAGCTATAAACATATCCCTAGGTGGAAAATGTTCCACTCAATCCATTCTCTACAGTAAAGGAAACCTTCATTAAATTTAATTCAATCCATCCATACAAATATTGTTATCGAGGGAAGAAAAATGAAAGTGATGTTAAAAAAAAACATACCTGGGGAAATGTAGCCGACTGTTCCTCTTAAAGCAAGTGATGAAGCATGTGAAATAATAGATATTTCACCAATCAATATTGCAATACCAAAATCCGTTACATGTCCCAACATATTTTCATCCAAAAGTACATTGCCAGGTTTTATATCACAATGCACTACTTGCACAAAAGAATCAAGATGAAGAAATTCCATGGAATGGACCACAAATACGGAAATGTCTAATCATGTTTTCAACCCCAATTCACACACATCCTCACCATTTTTTTCATGTTTATTAGGATACATATGCTTCTCTAATCTTCCATTAGACATAAACTCGAACACCAAACCTTTGAAATAGAGGTTGGAACATAAGGTTATGATTTTCACTAGATTTTGATGTTGAACCTTTTTCAAAACATTTCATTCTATTTTAAAACTCTTCTCACCCTGATCATTTTGAAACTGGAGAACCTTCACAGCAACAAGTGTTCCATCATTCAAAATTCCTTCATAAACTAACCCAAATCTACTTGTTCCTAGCAAGTTGGCTTTTGCAAATCCATTGGTCTCTATGTGAAGCTCTTGATATGAGATCCTTCGGTTCTCTGAATTTTGGAAGATAACATTGGAGACATGAATGTTTTGTATATGCATATTCCCTCTCCATAGGAATATTAAAAGCAGACAACATAGTATAAAAGTAATAGCTCCACTCATTGGAAATAATACTCTTTTGGCAATTGTAGGATGACCTCTTGGTGTTCGACAAACATATAAATGGAATAGTTTTGGTCCACAAAGGTCAGGATTTCCATTTAAGGACGTAACAATTGATTGATTTGAAAAAAATCCTTTTAGAATTTCTCCAACGAGCTTGTTAAATGATAGATTCAAATACTGAAGCATTTTCAACTTGTTGATAGTAAAAGGTATTGTCCCCGATAAGAAGTTGGAAGAGAGATCTAGGTTCATAAGACTTTTTAAATTTTCAAGTGATTCTGGAATAGAGCCTTGGAAGGAATTTTTTCATAAATTCAATGAGGATAGTTCGATGCAACTTCCAAGTGTAGATGGAATGACTCCCAAGTGATTAGAATAAATATATATAGTTTGAGCCATTGCAATTTTACCAATCTTCTTGGGCAAGGAGCCTTCTAATAAATTCCCAGATAGATTCAAATATAAATTTAGATTATAAAGTTCAACAATTTCATGTGGTATGCTTCCAATAAGTCTATTATGTGACAAGTCAAGCAAATCCAAGTTTGTACAATTTCCTAAGTTGGAAGGTATGCTTTCTGATAATTGATTGTGATGAAGGAGGAGGAATCTTAATTCTTTAAGGGGTGCAAGGGAATTGGGAATCTTCCCAGAGAGCATGTTTCTGTTGATGTCCAAGAGACCAAGTTGTAAATTTTCAAATTCATTAGGTATATCTCCTTGTAATTTGTTGTTTCCTAAATATAATATTTCTAATTTTTTAAGGTTTCTTAAAGATGGAATGCTACCATTTAAAGAATTCATATATAAATTTAGATTGGTTAGGCTAGTAAGATTGCCTATATGTGGAGGAATGTTTCCTTCTATCAAGTTGTTTTCTAATGTCAAAATAGACAAATTGGTGGAAAGTTTTCCTATGGCAAGGGGTAAGACACCAGTTAGTTTATTGTCTCTCATGCTTAGTTCTTTTAGGTGGGAACAATTGGTAAGGGCTGTAAGAAAATGTATGATTTTAGCACTGTCTCTGCCAAGTTGATTAGAGTTCAAGTGTAATTTTTCAAGGAGGGATAGCTTACCCAACTCTATCGGCACACTCTCACTCAACACATTGTATTTTAGACAAAGTATTTTGAGTTTTGAACAATTTCCAATAGAATTTGGTATGTTTCCACTAAGTTGATTTCCCCATAAATGGAGCTCACTCAAGTTAACCAGATTTGACAAAAAAGTTGGAATTCTTCTAGTGAGTTTGTTGATGGAAATAACCAAGTTAATCAAAGTGGAGATATTTGACAAAGAAGTGGGAATGGTACCTGATAACTCATTATCAAAGAGGTAAATCTTTTGGAGACTAGTGAGTCGGCCTAATTCTGGTGGCACACTCCCAATGACTTTGTTTGTGGAAATGACCAAGTTAACCAAAGTGGAGATATTTGACAAAGAAGTGGGAATGGTTCCTGTTAATTCATTGTAATTGAAATAAATCTCTTGGGGACTAGTGAGTAGGCCCAATTCTTGTGGTATATTGCCTGTGAGTTTGTTTATGTAAATTTCCAAGGCAGTCAAAGTGGATATATTTCTTGCCATCTCTAAAATAATCAAAACTGAGAGGTTTACAAAGAAAGACGAATGGTACATGTGAGGTTGTTTTATCGTAATAAAATTTGTTGTAGATGTGTGATGGACCCAGATCGTGGGGAATACTTCCAGTCAGATTCTTGTAAGAGAGCGCCAAGTAAGCCAAGTTTGTGCAATTGTAGAAATCAATTGGGATGGTTATTTCGTTCTTGAATGCCAAGAATGATTATTGATCGTCATGAAATGAATGTGTAGATGAGGAAAAGGAGAAGGAAAAAATGAATAGGAAAAAGAGCATATGAAGAAGAAAAGAAAAACAATGTAACAACATGGTGCTTGAAATACAAGGGAAAAATTGTAACATCTTCTCAGATTATTTGAAATGGAGAGAGCAGAGCAGAGCAACAATATGCAAAGGAGAAGGGAAGTGCTATCTATGTGAAGGATTCTCATGACTATTTATAAATGGAAAGAGAGAGAGAGAGAGGTGTAATTATTTACTGAAACCACAAATTTTAGGTGTGGTGAAGCCGGTGCAGAGGCATCCAAGGAGGTGGTGATTATTCATCTGAAATGAGGTGTAATTATTGACCGAGAGTAAAATTTTTTGGTGTGTTGAAGATGGAGCGGAGGCATCAGAGGAGGAGGTGTAATTATTGACCGAGATAGAAAGTTTCACTGAAATTTTTGGTGTTTAGGCATGGTGGATATGGGGTAGGGGCATCGGAGGAGGAGGCGTAATTATTGACCGAGGCCAAAAAGTTTCGGTGTGGTGGAGATGGGGAAAAGGCATTGGAGGAGGAGCTGTAATTATTAACGGAGACTAAAAGGTTTAGGCATGGTGGAGACAAGGTGGAGGCATTGGAGGAGGAGGTGTAATTTAAGTGGCATTTAAGTGATCTTAGCTGGAGATATCCCAAAATAGCATTAACCACACCTAATGCATTCAAAAGTATGGATTGTAGGCCAATTCCATGCCACAAATTCAAGTCAAACTTTAGGTTGACCATCAAAGGGGTCACACACCTTTCTCTTTATTAGTATCATTCTCCATGTTGAAACTCCCTCAATACCCCCCCACCGATCCTTGTAGTGGAAACATTTAAGCAATTTTGTAACCCATTAATTCCAAAGGTCACCTCAAGAGCTTGGTGGGTAAATACATGGCCATGCCATGCGACCCTCATTCAATAAAAGGGTCCTTGTACAACCCTTCGGTCATTTTAGTCACATGGCTGCCCATACTTGAATCTTTTGCATTCACAATAGAATTGGTTCACCTTTAAGCCTAGTTTTGACCTATAAATACAAGCCTCCTCCATGAATTCTTAGAGCTCTTCAAGCTAAGGTTATTCTACCAAGATTGTGCCAAAGGTTGTGAAGTCCCTTTCTTCCATCTACCTTTCTTGAGTTCCCTTAGATTCATGCTACCCAAATTTCCCCTCCAAAGTGGCATTACATAAGGAAAGTGTTCCCATTTTGTTGTCACATTGGAGAAATCTCATTGGAGGAAGCAAAGAACCTTCCAATGGAAAGAGATTGGAGAGAACTTTTGCAAGCCTCTCCTTAGGTGATATAATTCTTGTTGTTTTGGCCTCTCCATTGGATAATAAAACTTCTCCTCTTCCACCATAAAGAGATGTTTCATGCTTTTAAATTCATGCTTGAATGGATATTTAGTTAGTAATGCATTCTTAGGGGATAAATTTGAGAGCATTGCTTTCTTACTCACTCACTTTTTGTTTATCTCATCTTAATAACTAGCCAAGAAAGTTCTTTTGGTAAACACATATATAACAAAAAGGCAATGAGTGGGACCTTAAACTTAAAATAGTTATTTTGATTTATAATTTTTTGTCTATGATCAAATAACTTGGAAATGAATTTCAAAGTTCCCTTTAATTTTTATGAGTTAACAAGTTATGGAGTTTGGTTTTATTATAATTTTTTTGGGAATTAGATCTATTGTATTTCTAGGTCAAGCAATCCAAGAGAAAGTAATTTCATCCTCTGCGATATTTTTCTCACATATTTTATAGATTCTTTCATGACAAGGTATGTTAGATATTTTTGAGCACATTGTGTCACTATGAAGCTCAAGGGAATTTGTTCTTATCTTTGCAATGTTGTTTTTTTTGAGCTGGTAATAATGGAAAGATAATTCTGAATTTCTAACTTGGGGTTAATGATTTCTTTGTAGTAGTTCAACTTTCTCTTATTCTCGGTCTCTATATCAATCTACATTTTATTTTTAGAATTAGTTATTATAGTTCTTTTTTAATTCTTAGTATCAATCTACATTTTCCTTTTGAACTTCGTCACGATAGTGATTTTAAGACTATTTATATATTTCAGGGAATCCTCCTTCCCGCAGTGTTTAACCAAGAGATTGCATCTGTAGTCTGATAAGTTTTTATTGTTGTTATTAGGTTATTTCCAAATTACATGAGAATTCAATGGATTTTCAAAACAACAACATAAAGAGGATCACTGAAAGAAATACAATCACAAAGTACGCAACATTTTATCCTGGGAAACCCTCATGGGGGAGAAAACCCAACAAAAACTTCCTCAATAATAGATTGCCAATACAATGCTAAGACTAAGACCAAAACACCAAATATAAACCAAGAATGATCATGTGCCTCTCTTCTCCTTCCTCTTGCAACTGCAACTTCCTTCAAGAGATGCGCACTAGATGAGTGAGAGTGAGTGTGTTCAAATGAGGAATCATCCTCACATAAAAATAATAGTTGAGGAGGTTCTAGGGTTATGTATATTTACTTGGTGGGGCCGACTTTACAAATACCACTATACAAATACAGTTTGACCAATCCACTTAAGGGGATTTGATCTTATACATGACCCGACTTGATCAATTCACAAAAGGGGATTTTATCTATTAAATAATAACTCAATTATAATTAGAATACTCTTTGAATTTACAATATTTCAACACTCCCCCTTAACAAGAAGGGTGTTCTACTAACATGACCCAATACAACGTCATCAAGACAAGGAGAAGGCATCATCATCATCAACATATGGAACATTGATTGGCACATCTATAAATCATCAGAATTTTTTCTCATCATCAATATCATCATTGTTTACAACATGGAGTTGGAGTATCATCATCATCAATAACATCATGAAGTTGAAACATCAACATCAATAGCACGCAGCTGGAACAACAACATCATCAACAACACGAGGTTAGAACATCATCATCAACAACATGAAGCTAGAATAACATCATCATCAACATCACAAAGCTAGAACAACAACATCAACAACATGTGGCAACATAATGAGGCAGGTGCATAAAAAAAAACAATTGTGGTACTCTGACAGACCGTCCTTACTGGACCTTCAGGATCTGCCTAGGAATCATAAGATTCCCTAGAATATAAAATCCTAATGAGATACCACGTGTTACTCTGACAGACCATCCTTACTATACCTTCGGGATGTGCCCAAGAATCATATGATTCCCTAGGATATAAAATCCTAACTGAGCTACCACTATTGACCATAGCTAGCATATACATGAACAGGTACTCTGACAAACTATCCTTATCGGACCTTCGAGAGATTCCCAGGGATGATCAATCCCCTAGGATATAAAATCCTAATGGAGCTACCTGTTGTTGGTCAGGATACCATAGTATCATCAACATCACTCCCCCTTTCAAGGGAGAACCTTTCATACAACACCAAGCTTGTCATGAAAGTACTCAAAATTCACACGAGACAGAGGCTTGGTCAACAAATTTGCAACCTGCTCATATGTGCCAACATATTGGATATTTATAGCTCCCCTCTACACCATATCACGAATGTAGTGATATCGAATCTCTATGTGCTTCGACTTATCATGGAACACTGGTTTATCCATCATCTTTATACAAATATGGTTATCACATAGAATCATGATGGCTTCCATATCCAGATCGAATAGACCTGTCAACAACTTGTGAAGCCATATGACTTCACAATTGGTGGAACATGTTGCAATGTACTCCACTTATATCGTGTTGAGAGAAATATTGGATTTCTTCCTACTTTTCCATGAAGTCATGATCCAGGTGGATATCGGTGGCCACCCACATTTTCCGATTGGCTCAAAACAGTTTTCTAGCAATTTTGGCAATTTACTATTTTTAGCAGGTTTTAACTTCCGGGGCCATTTTGAGGGCCTAAATGGAGGTATTTAAATATCAAGGTTCTCAATGATATATTAAGGCATGATTGAGCCCCAAAAATTAACCTCCTCGATGATACCTTTCCAACGATCTATCATACGCCTAAAACGAATATCGCATGCAAACGTTACGACCCCGGGAAGTTGATGTACTAACTTACCCAAACGGGGCCCACATGAATTTTGGCGCTTCATCTCTTAGGGTTAGGTTTTTGGATGTCTAGGGTTTTTGGCATTCCTATTTATTGTAAAAATGATTTCATAGCCTCATTGTAATCATCTTCTTGCGACTGCGAGTAGCCGTCACATCTCTTCTCAGAGATAAGCTGCCACCATTCTAGCGAGTCTTTCACTCTATATTTTTTCAGTCTCTATACATTTCTTTCATGAATAGAAATTGTGTATTACTATATATTTGTGTTTATGGTTTCATATTTGATACATTTATGTTATATTATTAAATATCTGTGATATCTCTATGAATTTATTTATTATATCTCCGATCTCATTTCGTGGCGAAAATAATCTGGATCAAGTCATGGCTGACCCCAAACTGAAACAAGATCCTGAAGTGTTCTTCCTATATGAAGCACTTCTAACCCAATATAAATTAGTATAACCATACATTATGAAGTCATGATATCCAATATAATAGAGACCATAATCCAACGTACCCTTAACGTATCTTATCACATGCTTTGCAACTACAAGGTGAACATGTCTAGGCTCCACCAGATACTGACTCAAGGTGTTTACAACAAAGCATATATATGGTCGAGTATTCATCAGATACATCAATGATCCAATAATATGTCTGTATAGAGTAGCATCAACCAACTCTGACGAAGTATCATCCATGATATTTAAATTCATTTCCATGGATGTGTTCATGGATTCACATTCCAACATGTCAAATCTCTTCAGTATTTCAACTGCATACTTCCCTTGGTTAAGGAAGATCTTCTCTAAGCTCTGCCAACTTCAATACCTAAGAAATAATGCATCAGGCCTAGGTATTTCATCTCAAACTTTGCAGTGAGATTCTTCTTACAATCTGTGATGATATTTTCTTCTCCAGTCAAGAATAAATAATCCACATATAGTAGCAATATAACTGGCTCATCATTCATAACCTTGAATTAACGGTTAGGATTAGCTTCACTTTTGGTAAATCCCAAGCTTGTCAGGAAACTATCAATCTTGCCATACCAAGATCTAGGATCTTGCTTTAACCCGTACAGAGATTTCTTCAACCTATAGACATGAGTCTTTCTATCTTCCATGTCAAACCCTTGGGGTTGTTCTATATACACTTCATCTTCAATAAAACCATTTAAGAACGTTGTTTTCACATCCATCTAGTGCAACTTCTACTTCATTTTGGTTGCAAGAGCTATGATGGTTCTGATAAAAGTATATATGGATATAGGAGCAAATGTTTCTTCATATTCAATACCTTCCTTTTGAGAAAATCCACGAGCCACAAATCTTGCCTTATGGTTTTCAATGCTTCCGTCTGCTGCATGTTTTATTTTTTTTATCCACTTGGAAGATACCACATCTTTGTTATTTAGTCTGGGAACTACTTCCCATACATCATTCTTCATAATGGACTAGTATTATTCTATCATGGCATCCATCCATTCTTTCTTTTGAACGACTTCTTTAAATCAAGTAGGTTCCTTCTCTACGAGATCACACATCAAGGCCATATAATTGGAGAATGTCTTAGGTTTCTTGCCTTGTATCATGGTTCCTTCTGGAGCACCATAATTCTCTGCATCCTGAATAGTTTCTCTATCCCAAGTTGGCTTCCTCTTGTGACAGATAGTCATATGGGGAGGTTTTTTATATTCTATCATATCATGATCTTCTAGAATCTCACCATCAGGGGTAATTGTAACTTCCTTCACGGGTTCTAAAACTTTGGGAGCTACATGTTCTTATTCATTTACTTCTTCAAGATGGAATTTCCTTGATCTTTTGAGTGTTGCATATTCATCAAAGGTTACATATATGTTGATCTCAATATGATGGTAACATGGTATGTAAATTCTGAAGGCCTTAGAGACCTCATAATGTCCGACAAATATTGCCTTCTTTCCTCAAGGATCCAACGTAGTTCTCTTTTCTTTTGGAATGTGTACAAATATTGGACAACCAAATATTTTGATATGGCTTACTTCTGCCTTCTTTCTGGTGACCATTTCTTCAGGAGTTTTGAATCCAAGTGCACTATGGGATAATCTATTTTGTACATATATTGTTGTTCTTGTTTCTTTAGGACATAAGTGCATTGGAAGATCTTGATCATGAATCATAGTCTTTATTGCTTCCATAATTGTTCTATTCTTTCTTTCTGCAACACCATTTTGTTGAGGATTATAGGGAGTGTCAGTGGTGAGCTCCCACTTAATCCCAACATCTCTGCAAAATCTTCCAAATTCATTTGAAGTGTACTCTCCTCCATTGTCTAACCTGAGTATCTTGATTTTCCTTTCAAACATGTTTTCTACCAAGGATTTGAATTCCTTGAACTTTCCAAGTACTTCATCTTTTGACTTCAAGAAACAAACCCAAGTATTACAAGAGTAATCATCAATAAAATATACATAGTGTACATACCAACTTAGAGAGGTTGATGGCATCGGACCGCATACATATGAGTGGACAAGTTCCAAGATTCCATATGCTTTACTGTTGCTCTTTGGAAACATATTCTTTATGTTTTTTCCTTGTGCACATCCCTTGCATACACCTTCATGATCAACCTTTAATTCTGGTAAACCTGTAACTACCTTGCTTACATATGGTAAGGCTTTGTAGTTGATGTGAGCTAGTATTCTATGCCAAAGTTCACAAGGACTTATAGTAGAGTGAGTCAAGGCTACATCTGAGTGACCTTTTAACTTGTACAAACCACCTTCTTTTGTTCCAATAAAAACTGTATCTTTTATAGTTTTTCGTTTAGACCACATGAGAACTTCACCATCTATGAATGTAACCTTGAATCCTTTCTTATCCAGGGATGAAATAGAAAGTAAGTTCTTTTTCAAACCTAGCACATAGAGTACATCCTTCATTCTCATCGGAGTTCCTGAATCAAGTTTGTAGGTGGCTTCTCCCATTCCTTTTATAGGGTACTGATAATCATCTCCAAGTGAGTCTTTCTAGGGAATTCCTTTTTTGTAAGGCTAGAGAGAGTGTATTTATGACCTGTCATGTGCTTAGAGGCACCACTATCTATGAGCCAAGTATCCTCTCCAGGTGTCATAGATCCTGAGAGGGTGGAAAACAAAACATAATCTTCCATCTCTTCTTTAGTTAACTTGTGTGGATCATCGTCTTCAGTTGCATGGGCATGATGTCTTTTTTTATTTCTCTTATTGTATTCTTCCCTTCTGTTATAAAAATTCTTAGTAACGTGTCCCATCTTATCACAATGATAACATTGATAAGAGGATAAATAATTTCTCTTTCTTTGACCCTTATGATATTTATGGAATCTCTTTGAGAGTGAGATTCTTTATGAAAGTGGGTCTCCTTTTGAAAATGTGAATTTTTTTTTCCTCCTTTATCATGAGCAGCTAGGGTTTGATCTTCAACTCTTAATAGGACAACTTCTCGATTGGCCACTCTTGCTTCTTATTGAACACATTCTTCCCATAAACTGTCAAATTGGAGTTTCTCTTTTCTTGCACAAATGGTTTGGATGAAGGCATCCCAAGGTCTTGTGAGACCATTAAGAGTTGTCATCACGAGTTCATATTCATATAATTTTTCTCTAATTGCCTCTAATTGCTCCTTGAATTGAGAAACCTGAGAGAAAGTCTTGAATTGTTTCTCCTTTTTGCATCTTTGTATTCTTGAGTTGGGTTCTCAAGTTCATCTTCTAGTTGATGTTCTTTCCTTCATACATTTTGGTTAGGGAATCAAACATATATTTTGGATTATTATTAGAAGACACTTGAGGGATCAAGTGGTATTTAATAGAGTCTGGAATTATCCTTTTATCCTTAATCATATCCTTCTTGTACTTCTCTTTGGCTGCATCTTCTTTGGGTTCCGATAAATTTTTTTTTATGAATTTTGCAAGGTTGTTCTCTTCAAGAATGAGTCTAGTTATGTATTTACAGGCATGGGAATTTTCCATGCCTTCTAACTTGTCAACATTCTTGCTGCTTGCATACATCTTGACTCAGAGCTAAGAAAATGACCAAAAAATGAAAGTGCTAAAAAATTGAAACTAATCTTACCAGGAGATGTGCTGGGATGAGGTGAGTTTGCTAGAGCCGACTGTTTCATAAAATTCAAAGTTTTACCCCTTGAAACTTGACCTTCACAATTCTGGACTCGTACTTCTGGTACCAGTCCTAGTTTTCTGGTTTTCTAGTACCATTCAAAATTAGGGTTTGACTTTCCGGAGAATCTGGCCAATGAAAAAGTTCCCTCAAGCTACCAAAATATGTTCTAGGGCAAGGTGCACTCCCTAAGATAGTTTTTGGTCAAAAATTCCTCTTCAGTAAAAATCCCTAATTTTCTTGTACGACAATAGTGGCATTTTTAGATACCCAGTGAAAGACGTTGTATTCAATTAAGATCTGATACCATGTTAAGTTTTTATTGGTGTTATTAGGTTATTTCCAAATTACATGGGAATTCAATGCATTTTCAAAACAACGTCATTGAGAGGATCACTGAAAGAAACACAATCACAAGGTATGCAACATTGTATCCTGGGAAACCCTCATGGGGGAGAAAACCCAACAAAAACTTCCTCAATAATATATTTCCAATACAATGCCAAGACTAAGACCAAAACACCAAATATAAACCAAGATGGAGCATGCACCTCTCTTTTCCTTCCTCCTACAACTGCAACTTCCTTCAAGATATACACACTAGATGAGTGAGAGTGAATGTGTTCAAATGAGGCATCATCCTCACATATAAATACAAGTTGAGGAGTGTTGGACTTACTTCACACACACCTAGGATTTATTTTTCCTAATATTTTTCCTTGTTTATTATTCATAATTAGTCATTATCCAGTCTCCTATATTTTAGGAGAGAATATTCCACCTTGAGAATATTCTCTTTCAATTAACACTTCAGTTTGACTAGCTGAGTTGAGTCTAGATGTTGCATTGGTTTTGTCACCATGCAACATTGAGATCATCGCCATTCTAATGTTCACTTTCCTTGTATTCATCACTAGACTGGTGCATTACCCTTGATTCATTGATATACTCCTCACTACACTTTGTTTCAATCAGTTAACTGAAGACTGATTGACTAGTTAACTCAGCTAGGTGGCAGTTCACTCTCACAACTGCCTGAGAGACTAGACTAGGTGAAAGTTCACTCTCGTAACTACTGGTGTGTGTCTAGATCACTCTATACCACCACTATGGTGCATTGGTTCTCCTCTAGGGCACATTCATTGAGTTATACAAAGTATATCATGTGTAAAATATTCATTATTCATTACGGTTAATGAGAATTCTTCCATTATTTCTCTCCTTCTTCTTCTTTCTCAATTTCTCTCTGCAAATGTGTGTAGTATTTTCTATCTATATCTATTATGTGCAGTTTCAACACATTTACATGGGATGAGAGCTGACGAACTGCTAATAAAAAGCTACACCAAAATGTTTTGCAGGTACAAAAGATTGAAGACAACGAAAACATGGATTTCCAAAAAGAATTCATTCTTACACCTTACAACTACTTTGCATGGAAGGAGAAAATAGTCATACATATTAAAAATAGAGGATTGTACAAGTTAACCTTGAATACAGACACAGAACCGACATCATCCATAGAAAAATCCAAGTACTTAAATTGAATGCATGAAGCATTCGAAACAATTTGCAGTATTATTTCTCCCGATCTCCTTTTTCACATATCTTCTTGTAAGACTCCCAATGAAGCCTGGACCACCTTGGAAGGGTTCTTTGGAAAACATGATGAGATGAGGGGACATATTATGGAAGTGGAATTTCTCACATTGGATCCAAAAATATTAGACAATATCCAATATTTCTTTACAAAATTCAAAGATTTACTGTTGCAACTCAAAGCTTGCAGGGTTGATAAATTTGAGGAGAAAAAAATGGTTCTCGCCATTCTCTCCAAACTTGGTCCTGAATTCTCTGTATTCATGTCCACATTCCATTCAGTCATATTCATCTCTGGAGCCACCTGGAATATGCCTTCTTTTGAGGAATTTATCGAATCCCTGACACAAGAGCAAACCAAGCTCATCAACATGGGAAAAATCAAAGGCCTAAAGGCGCATGCAATTACTATGAAATATGGCAGACATCAATATCATAAAATTAAATATAAAGGAAAAAGGAAAGCTCATGCAAATTCGAAAAAGGAAGGGTACTCAAAACCCTTCACCGATGCCTCCAGATCAAAAGAGGAAAAGGGGAGAAATGCACATACTGTCACAAAGGATTCCATCTAGAATCCACATGCATACAAAACCAAATATATATAATGACTCAAATACTTCAGCAAAACAACGTTGGAGATCAAATCCCCGAGGGTGCCAAGAAGAAGAAGCCAAAAGATCAGAATCCCAAGAAAGGAAATTCTAGCCATGCCTTGATTTCCATCAACTCCTCTCCCGATGCTTGGATCGTAGATTCAAGAGCATCACATTACATGGATACTTAAAAGAAGTCTATTCTTCATTGGATGCATGCAAAGGTCCTCCTATTCTGATGGGGGACAACTCTTCAGTCGAAGTCAGCATCAAAGGAAGGATTGAACTCACCAACGAAAGCTTCAAGAATGTGTTGCACGTTCCCAAAATTTTTGTCAACCTTGTCCCTATGTATCATATGATGAATTACAGCACCAGAAAGAAATTCATATTCACACTAAATTCTGTGGACATCTATGAAATGAAAAACAACTCTAGGGTTGCTACCGGTGAGGTAAATCATCAGTCTAGATTGTATACATTTTATGAATACCAGATTTTTCTTTATTGCTTACTCATGTTGATGAAAGTAGTAGGATATGGAATGAAAGGTTTGGACATTTGAATTTCATATATATGCAAAATATTAGAAAGAAAATATTGTTTGATGGTCTACCAGACATCCATTTCTCCAAGGGATTATGTGAGGGATGTATTCTTGGAAAACACCCTTAAGAGAAATTCGACAAAGGAAAGTATCAAAGAGATTTTGAACCTTTAGATATGATCCATAGTGACGTTATGGGTCCTTTTTTGCATCCATATATAAAAAAGGCGAGGTTTTTTCTCATTTTTTTTTTATGATTTCTCATGTTTTACATGGATCTACTTTCTCGAGCAAAAATCTGAGGTCTTTCAACACCTCAAAGATTTCAAAGACCTGGTTGAAACACAATCCAGAAAGATGATCAAAGTCCTCTGAACTGATAACGGGGGAGAGTATGTCAATCATGAGATCCATAATCTTTTCCATGAGACAGGAATTCAGTTGCAGCACACATTTCCCTATACTCCGTAGAAAAATGGAGTTGTTGAGCGGAAAAACAAATCTCTAAAGGAGATGGCATCTTGCATGTTGCATGCAAAGTCACTACCACAGATACTATGGGTCAAAGCACTTAATTGTGAAACATACATCCAAAATAGATCTCCCCATAGATCTGTCAAGGATAATACCCCTTAGGAGGCTTGGAGCGGCCTCAAATCGGAAGTGACCCACTTTCACATTTTCGGTTCACGTGCATGGGCCTAGATTCCCTTTGAAAAGAGGAAGGAACTTGATCCACAAAGCACTAAGTTTATTTTTGTTTGATATCCTAATGATGTGAAGGAATATAGGCTTATTGATATTTCCTTAGACCGTCTTATCATTGAGCGTAGTGTCCAATTTGAGGAAAGTGTCTCGCATGCACCTCAATAGCTGCATGAAGACACCTTCATTCTTCCACCTGTCAGAGATGATGAGTATGCACATGTTGACTTCTCTTCATATGAGATTTATGATTCAGATGACTCACATGATTAAGATACAAAGTCAGTACGTTCAGATGCAGATTCAAAGAATCCATATGTAGTTGTAGAGCCAGAGAAGAGGCCCAAGTGGGTACAGACTACTCTTTAGGATGCAGGGTATCTTGTTTGTGATCTAGCTGATACTAGGAGGACTCGATCTAATTTTGAGGAGCCTACTATTTCACTCACTGCCACTGAACCATTGCCCTCCATGCATATTTTATTGGTTCAGCCTTCAGATCCACAGTATTATGGCGAGGCTGTTGGAAATACCTTTTGGGAATCTATCATGCAGGAGGAGAACAACTCCCTCCTCGAGAAAAAGACTTGGGATCTCGTTCCCCTGCCTTATGGGAGGAAACTTGTCAGATGTATATGGGTATGCAGGACCAAGAGCGCAATAGATGGATAGATTAGAAAACACAAATCCAGTCTTGTTTCCAAAGGCTTTCAACATGTGCATGGTATTGACTATGATGAGACTTTCGCTCCAATAGTGAAGATAGATTGATATGATTGGCACTTGACATTATGACAACCAAGGGATGGGAAGTCCATCAGATGGACGTGAAGAATTCATTTCTTCACGGTGATATCTCTGAGGAGATCTATATGGAGCAGCCCTAGGGATTTATGCAGAACTCATCTTTGGTCTATTGACTGAAGAAGTCCCTTTATGGCCTCAAGTAGGCTTTGAGGGCATGGTATGCCAAGATGGACTCCTACCTGTTGTCAGAGAAATTTGTACGTTGTAAATCATAAAAAAAAATTCTACATGCTCAGGTTGACTGATTCACTTCTACTCTTAGTTCTGTATGTTGATGATTTGTTGATCACTGGTTGCTCGAATTCAACTATTGCTGTAGTCAAGAGGATTCTACATGACAGGTTTTTGATGATGGACATGGGTCCACTACACTTCTTCCTTGGACTTGAGATCAGTCAGGATCCATCAGGCATCAAATTGTCTCAGGCCAAGTATGCACGAGATCTCCTTGAGAGATTTCATATGATAGACTGCAAGTCTTCTCCGACTCCTTTCCTATCAGGACTCAAACTTGAGGATGGAGGGGAGACTCCACTGGTTTACAACATACTGTACAAACAGCTAGCAGGGAGCTTGTTGTATCTCACACACTCCAGACCAGACCTCTCCTATGCAATTAGTGGAGTTCCCAGGTTCATGCAGGAGTCACATGAGCTACATTGGAAGGATGCAAAGCATATCCTTCAATACATACAAGGCACCATCACCTTTGGGATTCATTATGCAGTAGAGTCTATGATCCGGATTATTTTCGGCACGAAATGAGAGCGGAGATATAATAAAGAAATGCACAGAGATATCGCGTATATCCAGTAATATAACAGAAATATATCAGAGATGCAACCATAAAC
>SNQJ01S0051351.1:58727-99040 GCA_010110895.2 Picea sitchensis
AAAAATAGTAAATTGCCAAAATGACCAGAAAACTGTTTTGAGCCATTTGGAAAAGATGGGTGGCCCCCGATATCCACCTGGATCAGTCTACATTAGATCTCATTGGGTTTATTGATTTTGATTGGGATGGTGATAACACTTATCACAAGTCCACATATAGTGACTCACTTAGTCTTGGTTTCAGTACTATCTGTTAATCGAGCAAGAAGCAAGATTCCATTGCTCTATCTTATGTCGAGGCATAGTACAAAGGGGTAGTCAACATAACCATTCAGGCTATGTGGCTATATCATTTTCTCAGTGAGTTGGGAATTCAGTTTCATCGATCGATTTTCATCTGGTGTGACAACCAGAGCACTCTGAAGTTTTGCAGAGATCCAGCTCAGAGTCAGTGAACGAAGCACATCAAAATCCACATGCACTACATACGAGACTTAGTACATGAGGGGATCATTGACCTACAATTTTTTCTTTCAATAGAACATACATCATACATATTCACCAAGACCTTCACTGAGTAGAAGTTCCATTCTCTACAAAGTTGTCTTGGAGTGAAGGACACATTTTCCTAGCAATTGTAGTTCTTTTCTTTACATACATTGTACCTTGAGGGGGGGGTTTCCCTCTTTCCTCACTTTATTTTCAATGTATCTTTTAGTTTTGGGTACCTAACATGGCCTTGTTACTGGGACCCATTCTTTATTTTCACCATAGTGATGTTCAAGGGGGTGTTGGAGTTACTTCAAACACACCTAATATTTTTTTTTCCTAAGGTTTTTCCTTGTTTATTAGTCATAATTAGTCATTATCCAGTCTCCTAAATTTTAGGGGAGAATATTCCACCTGGAGAATATTCTCTTTTAGTTGACACTTCAGTTTGACTAGTTAAGTTGAGTCTAGATGTTGTATTGGTTTTGTCACCATGCAACATTGGGATCATCACCATGATAATGCACACTTTCTTTGGTTTCATCACCAGACTAGCACATTACCCTTGATTCCTTGATATACTCCTCACTACACTAAGTTTGAGTCAGTTAACTGAAGACTGGTTGACTAGTTAACTCAGCTAGGTGGCAGTTTACTCTCGTAACTATCTGATAGAATAGACTAGGTGGCAGTTCACTCTCGTAATTGTTGGTGTGTGTCTAGATCACTCTAGTTCACCAATATCTCGCATTGGTTCTCCTAAAATGTACATTCATTGAGTTATCATTACAGTTAATGAGAATTCTTCCATTCTGTCTCTCCTTCTTCTTCTTCCTCAATTTATCTCTGCAAATGTGTGTAGTATTTTCTAGCTAGATCTATTATGTGCAGGTTCAACACATTTACAAGGAGGTTCTAGGGTTATGTCTCTTCACTTGGTGGGGCCGACTTCTCCTATAAGTGGTTAAAACCACTTTATAATTACTAGGGGATGACTTTACAAATACCACTATACAAATATAGTTTGACCAATCCAAAAAAGGGGATTTGATCTTATACAATACATGGCTTGATCAATCCACAAAAGGGGATTTGATCTATTAGATAATAACTCAAATATAATTAGAATATTCTTCAAAGTTAATATATTTCAACATAGTCCAACATGTTTAGAGCCTCGAGTGACGTTTTTCAATGTTTAAAGTAGTGATAGGAAGCCTCTCACTATCCATGTTAATTAGAGTGTGCTTGTACATTAATTACCTTATCATAGGCTTACACTCAATGAGAGGAATCCCAACTTCTAAAAGGAGGATAAGATAAGGGGTATTGCACTTAATTTTAAGGTTGCTTATTATAAATTGCTTCTATGTTTGCATGATTTTACTCCAAGTTTACCTAGAAATACTACAACCCCAAACCTCACAACAATACAAAATCACTAGGGTAACATAGGTGTTGAAGAGGAATTTGTTTTTCCTAGAACCAAGATTTTGCAACTTTACAAGTGTTCTCAAGATAAAAGTAAGATTTTCAACCCCCATTAATTCCTTTTTCAACACTATTGTTCCAATTTAGCTTATGATGAAAATCAATCATGAGATAATTATAAGTTGAACTTCTTCCTATATGCTATTATCATAAAAAAAAATCAATATATGTGATTTGTTTTGATTTAATGATCATGAACTTTATTTTATCTATATTTATAGACATCCTATATTTAGCATAGAAATATTTGAGAGTTTTAAGGTGATCATTAAGGTCCGAGGGTCACCTTTATAAAATTAAAATCTCATTTACATATAGGAGGAGGATGACTAATCACACCAACAATGTGCTAGCAAAACCTTCTTCCTCCTAGAAATCCTCTAACTTATCAATATATATACCAAAAATAGTAGTCAAGAGAGGACGACTTTGCTTAACCCCTATATTACAATTTATTTCCTCTAACTAGCCCTCATTATTTCTAAACTTGGAAATGACAATCTCATAAACCCTTATCACCATATCCCTCAACCCAAAAGGAACACCAATATCTTATATACTCTTCTAGAGTTTATTTCTAGGAGTTGTGCCAAAACGTTTTCTGAAGAAAACAAAATAACAAAGGAAATTAACCTTGTTGTTATACCAATATTCAATTATAATACTCTCTATTAAAATAAGGTTGTGTTCAAATTGGTTATATGGACATTACATAGAGATAAGAAACAAGGCTACAACCAAAAGTTCAAAATATCAAAATTCTAAAAAATATTGTTCAAAATTTGGCCTAACCTTCCTATCCTGAACCTATTGCCATATACTCGACATGTGTATTACTAGATGTACTAAATTAACAAAAAAATAACCATAAAAAACATACCAAAAATTAAAAATTACATAAAATCCTACCCTATATGGGTTTCATTCTAGAGACCAACCCAAGTGTTCACCATCAACTCAGTGGAATCCATGTTTATCTTGTCTACAACTGTTTTGTTGGTTGCTCCTGAATATGAATTCTAGACTAGCAAGATGGGATACTACACCACTATTGTTTCCTCATTCATCTTATATGGGACAAAGTGAAATGAACCTATAGAAAGATTAAGAATGTGGGAAAAGGATTGTCTAGATTCCTGAGAAAGATGCAAGAACCCTACCATTTTGGAAAACATTGAACACAATGAGCCCAATTTGAGTTCCAAGCTCTCAATTTTCTTCTTGTGACTAACCATGAATACAGTAAAATAATAATCCTTTTGTTTGATTCAAACCATTTAAGAAGTTATTTCTATGGATTATATGTCCCTTGTTTTAGCTTCCACTGTAGTTAAGTACTCTCATTCCTCTTGCCACCTTGACCATTTATTTGTTGAGTTTGTTAATTCAATATATGCCTTATAATATGATGCACATAGATTTATATCCTCTTTTAAGCTTTGTTAACTCACACCATGCATAATGTTCCAATTGACATTAAATATCCAACCATTCTTATTTCCCCACTAGACTGAGTAGATTTCTCCCTAAGTACCTCTTTACATAACCCACATCTCCCAGTAGAAAAACTAGGGCTATCTTGAACTGTGAGACATGACACTAGATCTACAACCACCACAAATATCCCAGGTACCTAGGATAGCACTGATATCTCTACAAGTTCCTTGTTGCACAAAGAATATAACTCTATATATTCTTTGACAACACATCCCCAAAATCACCAAAGAATAAGCCAAAACTAGAGGGGATTAATATCCCTAACATTGGAGAAAATACGAGAACCTTAGCCTCTAGAGAGGGGAAATAGTATGGCACACATACTCCCATCTAATTTCCAAAGGAATAAACGATATCATCACAACATACTTTGAATTCAAGAGAACTATGGCTCGCAAGGGATTTAACTTCAACTCTATACTCACATGCATGAACCACCACTTGTTATACTTAGACACCTCCATTAATAATTAAAATATTAATCTAAATATCATGGGAGGGGGAGAAGAACCATACCCCCTTGGGTTTATAATACAATTTCCTTCCCTTAGTACCACTCCTTATTAGCTTTGGCATTATCTACAAAGTTATTCCCATGAAGTACCTAGAAAAATTCTATTGCTTCAAAGTATTTACCTAGGACTTGCACTCTACTAATTAACCTTGCAATTGTGCTTCTTATGGAGATGAATGAAGTGAAAATGTTGAATAACAATGGAAGAGTCTCCTAGTACTATGACATGTTTTTCTCCTCTACCTTTGGGTAGATCTAGCCCTTGGAAGCTCACAAACACATCTACCTCATTGTTGGTATCTATCCCTTAGTGCCCAATCAAACGTAAATTCTAGTTTCCCATGGGATCCAGGACGAACCCCCTTTCACATGCCACCCCTAATCTTAGACTATAATCCTAAGAGTAATTACATGGTTTAAAGTTGAATTATTTTTGGGAAACTAGACTTCCCCTTAGCTCTTTGATCGTGAATTTTGAGCCATGAGACAATCTTCTTATCTAATATCAATCCATACAACTCGACCAAAATAGGGATTATCATAATAGTCCTATCATTTGAAGGATTTTTTTTATTATCTCTTTTAAAAATAGGAACAATAAGGTTTTCCATCCAAATCTTGGTAAATTCTTCCTTGACCGCTAAGTTAAAAAGGTTGTGAATGTGATGAATACGAATGGATCCCCTGATCTTTACAATTTCATCTTTCTAACCTTCAATTTATTTAGCTTTCCCTTTTTCTCATCTTGGTAACCTTCAATGTCTTTAGTTTTTCCTTTTGCAAGGAATAATTCCAAACTCAATGTCTTCTATAGTGAAGATGTTATCCATCGTAAGAAGGGTTTCACTATAAGATAAAACATTTCAGAACTCAAAAAGATTAGTAAGGTATTAGTTCCATTTACCCATAGGAATCATACGATTATGTTTATCCTTTTGAGTTAAGATGTTTCTGCAAAACTTCTATGGTTGAAATTTTGAAAGGTTTATGAGTTTATATTTATTTTGGATGATGCAATATAGCTTCTTTCTTTTAACATGAGTTTTGTACTCTTTTGTTTTGATAGTTTTTAAGGATATATTTAAGGCATCTCTAAAGTTTTTCATAGAAATCTTGCAATCTTATCATACCAAGGATTACTCAATATGTTTTCCTCATTGAAAAACCTACTAAACGGATATTTGTCTATGCAAGTTCATTTCATTGTAAATTTGTGATACAAGCCCTCAATGTTGTTATTAATAGAGGGGAGGTTGAAATCCCTTTTTAAATATTTTAAGGTCAATTTTGATTTATCGAAGACTAGATGATTTTGGAAATTAGGATCATCTTTATTGGGTTTCCTATCTAAGTCTATATTTAGAGTTAAAACTAAGGGTCGATGATCCAAATTAGGATCCCAATTTTCTAAAACACAAATGTTAACAAATTGATTAACTAATGAGATGGATTAAATAACCGATTCAACTAAATTGTTACCAACACCATGGATGCAATTCATACACTAGCTAACTGATACTCCCTTGGACACTATATATAGTCTATCTATGTTTATGCATCCATAGATAAGGAAAATAGCCTAATCCTAGTTGTAGGCTGCATAATTATCCTTGGATGAGAAGAGTGGTTGTTTCATAGTGTTAGAACACGTAAAATATAGTTTTTCTACCAAGGAAAGTAACTATATGCTACTTCAAATTGTTTGATTATATGGTCTCTCCTAAGGTAAGGACATTACTTGACCTTAGACAAGTTGTTGGGCCCTTAGGCTGCTATATAACACTTAATCCTTAACAATATAGATATATTGGAATTTTTCTATAAGTTCATTGCAACTACGTAATTTAACCATCTTCATACCAAACAAGTTTTAAATTAATTCTTTAGATATTATTTTAGCACTATTATTGTGCCAATGGGTTAAAATCCTAAAACAAATACACCAACATTAAACCAAATTATGAAACAAAAAATTAAATTCATAGTTGCAACTAACAAGATTAGATCTAATCTTATTACTAATTACAGACAATGCACAAATTAGATACAATTACTTCCTTTTCCTAAGGTGGGAAAAGGAGTGAAACTTCTCTCCACTTGAACTTTCATGCAGACTCCAATATATATAATACAATGATTAATGTTTAATCACTCAAATTATTTTCATATATCCATCAACTCAATCAATCTCCTATTAATCCTCCTAAATTAGTTTTTATGATGGAGTAGTTGATATCCACAAATCAAGGTAGTGAATGTGCCACTTTCCCTCCTTTCCTCCTCAACTAATCGATAACCCAAGTAACAACACATAATGGACCAACTCATATGAGAAACATAATAACCACAACCTAATGCAACCGGGACCTGACATGACGGCCCCTATTGTTGAATCACCCTCAAGGAAACTCAACCATCTATGCGAGAAGAATATATGAGTTTTGGCCTTAGGGTTGTTATGGAGAAATCCCCCCTCTGGACATGTGAGCATCCTGTTGGATCTTCCCTTGATTCGAGAAATAATTTAGGATAGACTACAATATAAATTTCCTCTGGATATAGTGTATTTGATCCTAAGACATGCAATGAGAAGGAAGAGAGTATGTCCCTTACCTATTTCCTGGTGGTCATCCTTGTGTGGTCCTGGCTGATGTAGATCCATAAATTCAATTCCATCTCCTAACACTTTCTCACTACACACAAGAAGACAACAATACCAAATTAAAACTTTCCAAACAATACGAAAGTCAAGAAATACTAGATCTAACCTAATCTACTCAAGGAAGAATATATCTACTATTCATATGCACATAAAACTGAATACAAATAATAATGGAGGGGAAAACCATGTATATCTATATTAAAAAATAGAGAAACATTACATCAACCAAACATATACCTTGAGTTCCCAGTTGTAGGTTCCTCCTAGATCCTTGATCCAACTCCTCCTTAGCCCCCACACAAGAAAGGAAAAACCATATCTAAAGGTTGAAGGATTGTTAAAGTAGTATGAAAATGAGTAGCATAAATTTTCTATAAAATCTTCCTCCTCTCCTCCCTTGGAGTAGATTGATGAAGGAGACTAGGGAATTTATATAGACCTCTAAAACTTAGTGAAAGATGAGTCCAATATGAGTTCCCAAGTTCATAATGTGAGAAAGACAACTCACCTAGTGTCGATCTCCTCGAAACACATCGAATCTAGAAGGCTCTAGGGGCAGTCATGTATTGCAAATGGTATAGCATGTGATAGGTCTCATATTGCTAGGCATGTAAGGAGTGATTGGTTGCACCTTTCTAGGCATGTAGGGAGTGACCTCCCACTAATCTAGGTGGATATCGGTGGTCACCCACCTATTCTAACTAGCCCAAAATAGTTTATTGGCAACATACTATTTTTAGTAGTTTTTCGGTTCCTGAACTTCTGAGGCCATTTTGAGGTCCTAAACGAAGATTTTTCACGATCGGGAAACTCAATGATAGTCAAAGGCTCTTATTAGTCCCCAAAAATGAAGATACTCATCAATACATTTCCAATGAGCTATCGTGCACCCAAAACAAACATCGTATGCCAAAGTTACGCTCCCGGGAAATTGATACACCAAACTACCCAAAACGAGGTCCACAAAACTGTTGGATTTTCATCTTCTGGGGTTAGGGTTTTGGATTATTGTTAAAAAGGCCTTTGGAGCCTCATTGTAACAATCATCTTCTTTTGAATGTGAGTATCCATTAAATATCTTCTCAGAGATAAGTTGCCACCATTCTAGCGAGTCTTTCACTTTGTATTTCTATAGTTTTGTACATTTCGCTCATTAATAGAAATTTTGTATTAATGTATCTCTATATTTATGGTTATATATTTAATATATCTCTTTTATATTGTTGGATATCTGATTCTCTGTACATTTCTTCATTATATCTCTGCTCTCATTTCGTGATGAAAATAATCTGGATCAGTGGTATCAAAGCAGGCTTCTCTTGATTGTTTTTCAGTGCATGTCCCAGACGAGGTCTAATTATATCAAGTTGGGTCTCATTATTGTCTCTCTTGAGTAAAATCACTCTCACACTCCCAAGAAAGCCTCCATGGAAGAAGAAAATAAAATAAGCGAAGCAACAAATTCTATTAATCTATTGCTTGAGCAAGCTCTCATGCAACAGAGGAATGAAATGATAGAGAATTTTCCCCACATCCTTCAACACCTACCGATAACAGTAGACATGTCTTCATCAAGCGGAAAATTTGGAATCACCTCTCCTTTCAAGGTAAAAATTAATTTTGATATTCCCATATTTGAAGGTCATATAAATGCGGATGCCCTAGAAAAATGGTTAAGTATGCTAGAAGGTTGTTTCTCTATTCACAATTTTTTTGACAGGGAAAATATCACCTTTGCACTCCTTAAGGATCTCCCCCATGTAAAACATTGGTGGAAAACTTATTGGGAGCAAAGTTCCATAGAGGAGTTTGGAATATATGGGGTCGAGCCCACTTGGGATTTTTTTGTGGATGTGGTCAAGTAAAAATATTACCCTGTTGGTAACTATGACGACCAATACATGAGATGGACCACACTGCATAAAGAGAGGGGCCAAGTAGTGTCAGAGTCACCAATAACTTCCATACCTTGTGAACTAAGCTGGGTATCAAAGACTCCGAGCAACATTTGGTTCTGAAATACCATGGGGCTCTACACAGATACATCCAAACTGAAATGGATTTTATGAACATCTCATCATTGGGTGTTTCTTATTAATATGTTTTTAAAATCGAGCATAAATTTAAGCACCAGAACAAGAGAGAGTTCAGGTCTGCAAATCCACAACAACTAAAGAATGGTAAAGAAGGCACTAGCAACCAACCTTCAGAAAACTAATCCAAGCCACCTAAAAAGAAGGGTAATGGAAAGATGAAGAATGACACTGGAAAGTGGTGCGATTTCCACAAAATCCCTTGGCACAACACTAATGAATGTCTCTCAAAACAATCATTGGTGGTTGAGATCAAAGACAAGGAGTCAAGCCCTGATTCAGAATCTGATGTAGAAAATAATGGAAAAAGACAAATCATCGATGCAAACCCCACTGCTACTGTCATGAATGCAACAATTCAAATAGAAGAACCAATAGATCCTGAAGAGGGAGAGTGCATTTTTCATTCATAGATATGGATGAAGGGAACCAACTACATTTTATTGTTGATAGCGGAAACCAGAAGAAGCTTATCTCAATAGAGGTCTTCAAACAGTTTGGATTGTCGATAACACCACACCCGCAACCATACAACATCAGGTGGCTTCGCCAGGGATGAGATCTTCATGTCAGTCAGTAGTGTCAATTGTCATACGGTATCCAACCCTTCAAGGATGAGGTATTATGTGATTTTTCCCCATTGGATTTCTATGATGTTCTCTTGGGCCATCCATATATGTGGAAGCGCTATGCTATCTATGAGTTTTGACCCCGTAGTCTCATTTTTACTCTGGGGATCATCTTTACAGGATACCAGAGGTAGTCCCGACTACTATCTCACCTAAACAGTGCCACAAGGTAGTATCTCATACTACAAAATTCAGCTTCTTCACAATCTATTCAAAAGGTGAATAAGATGACATTACAACCACTGCAGCCTTGGCTCAAGACCTTTCTATCTAGAAGAAGTAGATTGCAGAAGAGAAAGAAGATATTGTTTCTTCACCTATGAGGGTGCCTACACACTGCCCATTCAAGCCAAGTTACAACAGGTTGGTTGAATAGATTCAACCTCGCCAATAATAGGCTCATGACAACCTTCAACAAGCTAAGAAATGCAACATTTCTACCAAGGCAATAACCTCACTAAGGTTCAGATTCGATAAACGCTTTACCCTCTTCCCTGGAAACTCAACGCAATGGAGACCAATGTTTCCTAAGGAGGGAGGATTGATCCAAGTGGATGTCAATGGCCACCCACATATTCTAACTAGCTCAAAACATGATCCAGGTGCATATTGGTGGCCACCCACCTATTCCAAATTCCAACTGCCTCATCTTGACAGTTTTCAGTTCAACACGTTTCTCTATAATGGGTACATTTCTTTGTAATTATGGGTTCTACACTTACGGTTCTATATTGAATCCCTACACATCATCTAGGTGGATATTGGTGTCCACCCACCTATTCCAACTGGCTTCTTTTGGAAATTTTCATGTAAGTACATCTTTCTATACTTAGAGGGCTGTTTTGGGGCTCTATATAATGTTTTCTTGGCTTGACACAATCAAACTGTAGACAGAGTTAGATTTTGACAGTATAATGCGTAGGTCTCAAAAATACCTTTCCAACGAGCTATCACGTGGCTAAAACATAGATCGTATGCAAAAGTTATGACCACATGAATTTAATGTACTAACTTACCCCAACGGGGCCCACATGAATTTTGGTGCTTCATCTCCTAGGGTTAGGTTTTTTGGACGGATAGGGTTTTGGCATTCATGTTTATCATAAAATTTATTTCAAAGCCTCATTGTAATCATCTTCTTGCGAATGAGTGTAGTCGTCACATCTCTTCTCAGAGATACAACTCCCACCATTCTAGCGAGTCTTGCACTATGTATTTTTATAGTCTATGTACATGTCTTTCATTAATAGAAATCATTATTGTTGTATTTCTCTATTTATGGAAATTTTTATGTGTATTTCATTGTTATATATCTGCTTTCATTTCATTCCAAAAATAATCTAGATCAGTGGTATCAGAGCAAGATGCTCTTGATCATTTTTTTCAGTGCATGTCCCCGACGAGGTCCAAGTATAGCAAGTTGGATCTCGAGCTTGTCTCTCTTGAGGAAAATATCTCTCGCATGCCCAAGAAACCCTCTATGGTGGAAGAAAATAAAAACGACAAAGAAGAAGATTCTGTTAACCTGTTTCTTGAGCAATCTCTCGTGCAATAGAAGGATGAAGTGATGGAGAATTTTTCCCACATCCTTCAACTCCTGCCGATAGAAACATGCACATATTCATCAAGCGACCACTTTGGAGGAACCTCTCCATTCAAGGTACAAGTTAATTTTTATATTCCTATATTTGAAGGTCAGATAGATGCAGATGCCTTAGAAAAATGGTTGAATCTACTATAAGGTTATCTCTCTATTCACAATTTTTTCGACAGGGCAAAGATCACCTTCACACTCCTCAAGACTCTCCCCTACATCAAACATTGGTGGGAAACTTACTGGGAAGAAAGTTCCACAGAGGAACATGGAATATATGGGGTCGAGCCCACTTGGGATTTTTTTGTGGATGTGGTCAAGGAACAATACTACCCTATTGATAACTATGAATACCAATACATGATATGGACCACACTATTGCAAGAGAAGAGCCAAATAGTGTAGGAGTTCACAAATACTTTCCATACCTTGTGCACCAAGTTGGGTATCAAAGACTCTGAGTGGCATATGGTTTTGAAGTACCATGGGGCTCTGCATAGGTACATCCAAATCGAAATGGGTTTCCTAAACATCTCATCATTGGGATCTGCCTAACAATATGTTGTCAAAATCGAGCAAAAATTTAGGCACCATAACAAATGGGAGTTAGAGTCTACAAATCTGAAACAACCAAAGCATGGTAAAGATGACCCTAATCAACAGCCTTCCGACAACTAGTCCAAGACACAAAAAAACAAGGGTAAATGAAAGAAGAAGAATTACACTGGTAAGTGGTGCAAATTCCACAAAATCCCCTGGCACAACACCGATGAATGTTGCTTGAAAAAATAATTTGTGGCCAAGTTCAAAGACAAGGAGCCAAACCTTGATTCATAATCTAATCCAGAAAAATATTGAAAACAGACAAATCATCGGCATGAACCCTACTACTACTATCGTGACAGTAACAATTCAACTAGAAGAAACAATAGATCCTGAAGAGGGGGAGTGCCTCTTCCATTCATATATGTGGGTGAAGGAGACCCCGTTGCATTTCATTGTTCTTAGTGGTAGCCAGAATAACCTCATCTGAGTTGAGTTCGGTTGGGGTTGTTGAAAACACCACACCCATAGCCATAAAACATCGGGTGGCTTCACCATGGATGAGATCTCTGTGTTAGCCAACAATGTCACCTATCCTATGACATCCAACCCTTCAAGGATGACGTAGTGTGTGATGTTTCCCCTATTTATGTCTATGATGTTTTGGGAAAACCATATATGTGGAAACATCATCTTGTTTATGATTCTCGACCACATAGTGTCATTATTAGTCTGGAGAGTCAACTCTATAGGATACCATAGGTAGTTCCGACTAATGTTCCACCAAAATAGTGCCACAAGGTAATCTCTCATACTGTAAAATTCATCCTCTTCACATTTTGTTCAAAGGATGCACAGGAGACCACTACAACCACTGCATTCTCAACAACTTTTATCCAGCAGAAGAAGATTGCAGAAGAGAAAGCAACATGGATGATTTTAGGGGATAAATTTCGCTCATGGGCTAATTTTCCATGTTTTTTTCCAAAAACGAGATTCGCCATTTTAAAAACGATTCACCCAAATTCTATAGGATAAAATTATTTTACCTTAAAAATTGCCAAAATTTTATAAAAACTATATAAAATCCTTATAAATTTGAATATTTTTACAAAAATATCGCCAAATATTTATAGTTGGCATATGAAGGATTAGTGAGATTCGCCAAGGTTTCTACATGTTAAAAAATAATCCATGTTTAAAATAATCTCTGGAAAGAAGATATTGTTTCTTCACCTACAATGGTGCATACACAATGTCCCGTCTAGCCCAGAGACAACATGTTGGTGGAACAGATTCAACCCCGCTAGCAACATGTTTGTGAAAAACTTCCACAGACCAAGCAATGCAACTTTTCCAACAAGGCACACAACTCACCAAGATTCAAATTTAGAAAATTCTTTCCCCTCTTCCTTGGGAACTTAATGCAATGGATACCATTGCTTCATAATGGGGGAGGATTGATCCAGGTGGATATTGGTGGCCATCCACCTGTTCCAAATNCATCTTGATAATTTTCATTTCAACACGTTTCTCTGTAATGAGTACATTTCTTTGTAATTGTGGGTTTTTCACTTACGAGGTTGTCCTGAATCCCTACACAACATCCAGGTGGATATTGGTGGTCGCCCACCTATTCCAACTGGCCTATTTTGGAAGTTTTCATGTCAGTTCATATTTATGTACTTCGAGGGCCGTTTTGGGGATCTAAACAATGTTTTCTTGGCTTGCCACAGTCAAACTATATATGAATTCAATTTTGACAGTATAATGCATAGTTCTCGAAAAAAAATTCCAATGTGATATAACGCGCCTAAAACAGAGATTGTATGCAAAAGTTACGACCACAGGAAGTTAATGTACTAAGTTATTTTTGGCGCATCATCTCCTAGGGTTAGGGTTTTGGATGTCTAGGGTTTTATAATTCATATTTATCATAAAAATGTGATCCATATGGGTGTCGGTGGCCTCCCACCTATTCCAACTGGCTCATTTTGGCAGTTTTCTAGTTTGGCAGTTTTTTCCCTAGTTTTCGGGTCCCTGACTTGCGGAGTCGTTTTGAGGCCCTAAACAACGTTTTTTAGGGCTCGTCGCAATTAAAATGAACTTATATATATAGAAGAAAAATGTGTAGTCCTCGGATATACCTTTCCAACGGGATTTCATGCACCTAAAACAAAGATCGTATGCAAAAGTTACAACCCCGGGAAATTGATGTACTAACTTACCCAAAGAGGACCCACGTGACGTTTAGAGCTTCATCTCCTAAGGTTAGGATTTTTGGATGTCTAGGGTTTTTGACATTCATGTTTATTGTAAAAATTCCTTTAGATCCTCATTGTAATCATATTTTTTCGAATGAGCACATTCGTCACATCTCTTCTTAGAGATAAGCTGTCACCATTCTAGCAAGCTTGTTTTCGCTACATTTTACAATTTCATCTTATTTCCTTACTGAATAGAAACCAATTTTACTGTATATTTTTTATTCTATGTTAAGCATATTTTGATAATATTATGTATTCCTTTCATTATGCAAATATATTTTGGATCAGTGGTATTAGACCGGTCTACTCCTTGTCGTTCTTAATGCATGTCCCCAACAAGGTCAAGGTACAAAGAATTGGGTCTCGAGCTTGTTTCTCTTGAGGAAAAAATCTCTCACATGCCCAAATTACCTCTCATGGAAGAAGAAAATAAAGATGACGGGATAGGATATCCCTTCAAAAAGTTTCTCAAGGAATCTCTCACGCAATAGAGGAACAAGATGATGGATAATTTTGTGCAAATCCTTCGGCGACAACCAATAGGTGACACATGTTCCTCAAATGGAGGTAAAGATGACGGGATAGGAGATCCCTTCAAAAAATTTCTCAAGGAATATCTCACACAATAGAGGAACAAGATGATGGATAATTTTGTGCAAATCCTTCGACGACTACCAACAGGCGACACATCTTCCTCAAATGGAGGTGTCGCCTCCTTCAAGGTAAAAATCAACTTCAATATTCCTATATTTGAAGGTTAGAGAGACACAGATGCAGTAGAAAAATGGTTAAATCTGCTAGAAGTGTATTTCTCTTTCACTAACTTCTCGAATAGAGAAAATAATACTTTTGCGCTTCTCAAAGCCGTCCCCCATGTCAAAGATTTTTCGGAAAAAATCTGTGAGAAAAAGGAAATAGATGAACCCTCATTATTTACAATTGCAATCACTGGGGAGTCCTTCAAGGATGTTATTAAGGAACAATACTACCCTTTTGGAAGTTATGGAGACCTGTACACAAAAATGGACCATGCTACAGCAGGAAAGAGACCAAGTGATGCTTGAGTTCATAAATATCTTCCATACCTTGCGCACCAATATGGGTATCAAAGATTCTGAGTGACATATGGTGCTCAAGTATCATGGTGGTATCCATAGATACATCCAGGCTGAAATGGAGTTTATAGACATCTCGTCCTTGGGTGTGGTCTACCAATATTCCATAAAAATCAAGCGAAAGATAAAAAAAAAAGACACGACAATTTGGGCCTGGGAACCCCTCACAGCAAAATCCTGAAAAGGGCAGCCCCAACCTGTAGAAAAAAGGACAAAGAAAATATGAACAACCTCAGGACAACCATCCTAGGCCGCAAATAAAGAAGGACACTAGAAAGACAAAGAAATATATCGGGAAGTGGTGTGACTTCCATAAGATCCCCTAGGATAACACAATTGATTGTCACTTGAAGCAGTCGTTGGTGGTTGAGTGAAAGCCTCTAAATCAGATGCAAGTTCTGACTCTGAGTTAGAACTAGAAAGGGGGAGATGAATCATAGATGAAAAACCCAATGCTACCATTGATACCACCAAGCTCCATCTCGGTGAACCAGACGAGCCAAAGGAAGGAGAGCGCATTTTTCATTCACATATGTGGGTGAAGGGTACCCCACTGCACTTCATCATTGATAGCGGTAGCCAGAATAACCTCGTCTCAGCATAGCTTGTCAAGTGAATCACCCTACCAAAAATGTCGCACCCGAAACCCTACAAAATCGGATGGATCTGCCAAGGAAGAAACATTTGTGTCAGCAAACAATGTCACCTGTCATACAACATCAAGCCCTTCAAAAACGATGTATTGTGTGATGTTGCCCCTCTCAAAGTTTGCAATGTTATTTTGGGCCAACCATATTTATGGAAACTTCATGTTGTATACAAGTCTAGGCCTTGATGTGATATTATTACTTTGAATAAGAAATTGTATAGGATACCCGAGGCAGTCCCACCCAATGTTATTTCCTTGATCTCTTCCAAGAAATGCAGAAAGGTCATCTCTCAGACAGTGAATTTTGTTTGTTGTTTGGTTATCTTAGTTATACTTTTAACATAATTTGACCCAGGTTCAGGTCTACTGGGGATCCAACAAAGCCTCTAAAACTATCGACCCTCTTGGTAAACCAGAAGACAACACAACACACAGAGTGCACTACACAGTCTCACCTGAGATAGTCTTAATGGGTGACTGCAATACTCAAGTGCTTGCAGTCCAGGACTGAATTGATTGCATGCTATGAATTGTAAATTCTAACCTTTTACAATGTCTATTGTAAATAGATATTCAGAAAAGAAAATAAAATACACAATGGAAAATACAAACATTACACAGAGATGTTTCCCCTGGAAACCCAAACTGGGAAAACCAGCATATATTATATTCATTCATTGTGTTACATTGTTTACAATACAATATACATATAGGAGCCAGTGGCATCCAAAACCCTAAACCAATGACCTGGATTAGTCCAAAACCCTAATTTCTTAACTGGAAATAGAAAACCATTGGCAAAAACCATGTGCCTAAAAAACCACCTAAATACATGACACGTTTCTTGAGGTAGGTGTCACGTTTCCCGAGGTAGAAAAAATTTATCTTCAAACTGATACATTTATCTTCATCTGAAATTTTAATCTCAACAGATACTAACTGACTTACCACAGTATTGAAGGCGTTCAAATGCTCTGCCACCGAGTCTCCATCTCTCATCCTCAAGTCATACAGCGTCTTTCTCAGAAATAGTTTATTTACCAGGGACTTAGATTGATACAACTTCCCCAACTTTTCCCATAAATCCTTGGCTGTAGCTTTCTCTGACACATTCAGTTATACTGAATCAGAGAGACACAGTCGGATTGTGCTCTTTGCCTTCCGATCCATCTTTTTCCAGTGATCTGCAGAAGTTCCTGTAGGTGCAGTACTTGGATCTACCATGATCCACTGATCTCTATCCACCAAAAGATCTTCCATCTTGAGCTTCCACAGCTCAAAGATTTTCCCATTAAACTTCTCGATCTCAATCTTTGAATTGCTTTCCATTTATTTTCACCTAAAAAGCAGATCTCCCATTGTAACAAGGATTATCACAGTCCCGAGCCAAACCCTTGACCACAAAGGCATCCCCCTGAAGCCAATAAAGCTCTGATACCAAATGTAAATTCTAACCTTGTACAATGTTTACTGTAAACAAATATTCAGAAAAGAACAGAAAATATACAATGGAAAATACAAACATTACACAAAGATTTTTCCCCTAGAAACCCAAACTGGTAAAACCAACATATATTATATTCATTCATTGTGTTACATTGTTTACAATACAATATACATATAGGAGCTAGCGGCATCCAAAACTCTAACCCAATGACCTAGATTAGTCCAAAACCCTAATTCCTTAACCAGAAATAGAAAACTATCGGCAAAAACCATGTGCTGAAAAAACCACCTAAATACATGACACGTTTACCGAGGTAGGTGTCACGTTTCCTGAGGCAAAAAAAAAAATTCCGAGGGCACTGCCCCCGGACCCCCCTGTGCGCCTGACACATACACTCAAACACTACTACTCATGCAAAGAATATAACACATACCCAACATGAATTCTATCTAATTATTAAAGAAATATATTGTCATTCTCATTCATGCATGTAATGTAATTAGATCCATTCATTCATTCATACATCATTATAACATATAGTCATAGATCATAATAGAGATACAAACATTCAATCACATGGCACAGGTTTTACCGTGGTTCACCCCCTCCTGGGCTACATCCACAAAGATCTATCTCTCAATCTCTTTTATTATGGTAGTTCCAAATCTACAGCGTCGCGTGCTTTACAAATCATCCTCAGTCAGTTCGAGATCTATTATGAGGTAGACTAGATCACACCAGGATCCCCAGCCTATGATCTAACCCTCAATATCTACCCTTATGACTTCCTACATCTCCACAACTTACAAGATTAGATTATATTACAGTCGTGTTACAGACTAGTTACTCCTTCTCACGCGAGTAACACTCCATGAAAAACAAAACCCCCCCTTGACCCCCTAGGTGTCTATTTATATGTATTTTTGGCTCATCGGCCGTTACATTCTCTTACCAAAACCCTAACCTAGTTAAGTATTCTTGCATGCTGGCCTTGCACACTTTCCTCCTCTGCATGCACATTTTCCTTTCGTCCACTGCTTTTTCTGTCAGCTGTCTTTCTTTCCCATCTTCTTGCATGTGCACCTCACATGCCTTTCTGCCAACTATCTTTCCTCCACATTGTGCCTTTTCCCCAAAATGGGCATGTTCCCAACAAGACCCCAATGTTAACATCGTGACTCATCCTAAGTCACCTGACTTATGCAACTGTCATTGTTTTCTTCCTGCACCTGTTACTTCCTGTTGCAATGCGTCATACATTTTTCGTTATCCGCTGGCATTGCTGGTGAGCCTAACTGCTCTTTTCAGCCATAGCGGTGACCACCTCCTCTGTGATAGGAGATTGTAATATCTATTCTCTCTTAGACCCAATATTTTCAATGATCTTCTTAGCTGCGTCGCTCTCTATCACTAGTTCCTCTGCCTTTTCTTGTAGGGGCTCCAACAAATCTTATCTTATTGTCTTCTAGGCTTGCAACACTTTCTCTTCCATCTGCAGAGCCTTCATTTCAGTAGTAGTCTTCATCTTCTCTGACAATGACACTATTTTATGTTGTTGGTTCACTTCCACCATTGCTGCGTGGAGTTTATTTTCCTTCTACTGGAGTTCCTGGAGGCTGCCATCCACTAGGAGGTGAGTCTATAGTTGCGCACTCTTTTCTAATAGCTAAGTAACTATTTGTATGTTTTGTTCAATGTCCTCCACAGTTGTTGTTGCCTCATGTTCTCGTTGTGCTCTAACTTCTGGGGGAGTAGTGGGTGTGACACGCTCCTCCAGATATTTAATTTTCTCTCTATATTGCTGGATAGTATGCTCTATCCTTCGCAGATTCTCTTCTGAAGACCCTGCCTCCTCAATTGTGTTCCTGGAAATTTCTTGAAACAACATGTGGAACTGATTCTCCATCTCCTCCACTTTTTGTTTCTCTCTCTCTTTTTGTTGTGCTTCAAGGTTGAGGGCTTCCTTAATTGAGATGTTTTTTATCTCGGCTACCTATAGGTTTGTCGTGTCCACTCTTGCTCTGGACTGAATCTCCTACGCAATGCTTACCTAAAGTTTATACAACGCCTTTGTTGGAATCTTGGCCAATTCCATGTCCAAATTCTCAATGTCCTTTAGGGGTTTCTACGTTGTTTCTTCATCCAGGAACATCATCTCAGGCATGATGATGAAATTGGCACTTGTCTGCGCTACAAATTGCACTGTTTCAGGCACTGGCACTCCTTCCTTAGCCTACGTGGGTGTTTATTTTGGTGCCTTTGCTGCTCTGATCCTTAGCTACTCCAACGTAGTTTTTACTTCTTGCACTTGATCTGAAATTGAAGCCTTGTTCTTCTCTACATTCTCCCATACCTTGGCCAGTCTCTCCTCGACTGTTGTCACCACTAACTCCACATCATATGGGGTTAGTGATATGTGGCTATGTGTCTTGTGGGCCTTCGCATTATTTCGGACACCATCGGTTTCTCCTCTGGCCACCTCTCCTAGGTGGTTGATGGCTCAGGACTAATGGACCTCTGAGTATCTATGGGATTGGTTAACCCTATTTCTTATACCTCAAGAATCTCTTGGGTTCATGTCCCTTGTTCTTCCTCCTCAGGGATCTTCTATGTCCATATGCTTATTTCTTCTGTGTGCACTTTTTCTGTTGAATATATTGGTGGTTGTTTTGTGCGCGGTGGAGCCTATGTAGAGCCCCTTGGTGGTATGTTTTGTTTTTGTGGTTTCTTCTTGGCTGGGGTGCTTCCCCCATCTTGGCCTTGGGCACTTCTCTTTTTAGTTTCAGCCCCGTTGGTGCCTATTTGGTGCCTCTTCCCTACGTTTGATCTTGTGATCTTGGTACTGCGGTTGGAATCTCCAGTACCTTCCATTCTTTAGGCCAATCCTGGACCTCTCTCTGGATTTATTCCAGCGTTAAACAATATTTGAGTTGTATCCATTCCTTCTCTGTGTCTCTCTTTTCTTGCATCCATAAGCTATGGTGTGTTTCCTTGAAGTTCGCAACCTATCCAAACTCTTGGACAATCTGTGGTGTAATGAACCATGTATTCGCAATGAGGTCCTGCATTTCTGTGAAATACCTCGCAAAGATGTTCGTGTTTGTCTTCTTTCTCTTGGGGTCTACGTTTGTGCATAATGATACATATATTGTTGTGCCACATTTCCCTTGTCTCTCCAGGTGATTATTGTAGACTGGTTCCTTCCAGCCAAGAAGGGCAATGAGAATGAGTAACCATGAGTAGTGGAACTCAGAGCCCCAATCTTGTGTGTCCTTACAGTCTTCTACTAATGAATTCATAAGGTATGGGCCCCATCTCATCGAGATCCCCTTTGCACACTGTGCGGTGATGGTAACCACACTGGTCGATACTTCCTCTTTGAGACACTTGTGCATTATTTTTCATCTGAGGAGTCTGGTGGAAAACCTTGTCACAAAATCATTGATGTCACTGATCCTGATGCCTTTGTTACCATGCTTTGTGCCATACTTGGACTTGATTTCATCTGAGATGGCCTTGGCTCTGGTATTTTCCTCCAAGTATTGTTCTGTATTTTCCCCATTTGTGGGTAGCCCCATGATTGTTGTGATGAGGTCCATAGTGATAGGCATCAACCTATCCATCCATAAAATGTCATCGTGCACTCATGCAAGAAGTTGCTTGACACAGGCATTAATATGCTTCCCTCACCCAAAATTTGGGACATCTACTAAATTCATGATTCTTGTGTTGTACAACCCAAGAATCCACCGTGTCGGCTCTAACAATGGCATGCCCTAATGAATCTTCTCCCTTGCTTTCCAAGTAATTTTGGGGCGCCATGTATGGAAATTTGGTGACATCCTCCATGTCATGGTCCAAGTACTTGATAGCAGTCACTCTGTCGACCATGTCATCATAGACGCACACCTCGCTCGGAATATTTGACAGGACTAGGGTCCCTTTGACTTGTGGTTGTGACCCTTTGTGTGTGCTTATTTCAACGTGACCCTTATGTTTGTCTTGTGGGGATGAGCCCCCCATCTCTAGTACACCCTCGTGTACTACTGCCTGGCCTACCTCTAGTTCATGGCTCTGTGTCACTGAACTTGTGACCTTCTCATCTTGTCATGGCCTTGGTACCCTCGAGGTGTCAGACTTAGTTCTCTCTGTGTCCTCCTCTATATGCCCGGACTCCTACAATGGATTCTGCTCCTCCTCTATTGTCATTAGGTTCACTTTGTACTCAGGTGTGTATATTTCATACACATCCACCACTCCGAGTACTTCTTTCTCCCTTGCATCTGTCACGCGAGAAAAAATTCTCGTGTTCTGGCCAGCCCTGCCTGACTCTCCAAATCGTGGTGGTGACATTGCAAGGATATATAGGTTGTAAATCTATGAACTCGATGGATGCTCAGTCGAATTCTCGCTCTATCAATAATGCACTTGACTCTACATTCTTCTCCTTAGAAATTGACCCAATGAGTTGCTTTCACCCCTTTTTCTGACTTTATAGCGAGACGGTGAAGTGACAATTGTTCCACACTAACAGTTGACCCTTTTTCACTTTTGGCGGTGTGTCCTATGCGTGGTATCGTTGTAATTGTTAACTGTTTTCCTATATGCTATGTTTTCAAAATTTTCCCTTTATTCCACAATAAATTATTTACCCCTGTGTACAGACTATCGTAATTTCAACAACCACTGCTAGTTGGTGCCTGAATTCCATAGCCGTCATTTTCTGAATTTCCCCATTTTTCAACCGTTGGTCCTTTTTCTTATGTGCTGGGATTTTTGAGCGCGCGGATTTATTTCCTTATATACCCTTTGCTTCTAGCACAGTATTCTTATTTATTCACGCTAACTCAATGGCTTGTGCGTGCATATTCGTTTCCTTTTCATCGCACTGATTTGACCACCTGCACACGAATTTGTTTTTTTACTGCACGGTAACTTTCAAGTTGTTAGTGGTCGAATGTCCTTGTACAAATTCAATCGAATCCCATTGATCATGCCCCTCAATTTTGTTCCTTCCAAATCCTTCAACTATACAGCTCCTCTATTTGTGATAGTCTTGACCTCATATGGTCCTAACCAATGCATTATGAACTTTCCTACATGTCGAAAAAACTTGTTGTCATACAGTAGGACTAGGTCTCCTTCCTTGAAATTTTTTCTCTTGATATGTCAGTCATGCCAAGATTTGTTCCTTGCTTTCTATACTTCTTGGTGCAAGCCTGCTAGAATCCTATTTTATTCCATGCTCATCATCTGACTTAACCTTTCCCGTACTGCACCTTGCTCTTTCACATTTGTAATTGTTGCGACATGCAGACTTGGTACCAAGAATTCTAATGGCACCACTGCTTATTTTCAATACACCAATCTAAATGGTGTCTGCCCTATCAGTTTCTTATAGGTAGTTATGTATGCCCATAATACTGTTGGTATCTTTGAATCCCAATCGTCCCTATTGACATTGCAAATCTTGGTTAGGTAATTTTCTAGAATCTTGTTGAAGGCTTCCACTATTCCATTTTCCTAAGGATGGTATGGTGTAATTTTTTGATGGTAGACCTAGAATTCTTCATTCAGAGCTTTGATAGTGTTGTTGATAAAGTGAGTGCCTTGGTCACTCATCAGAATCCTTGGGCATCCAAATATGGTGAGAACATGTTCAAACGGGAAGTGTGTTACTATCTCTGTGCTGCAATATTTAACCGATGTTGCCTCTACCCATCTTGAGAGGTATTATGTCACAGTGAAGATGTATCACATGCCTCATCTTCTTGCGGGTGGGTGAATTGGCCAAACAAAATCGATATCCCATTTTTCAAACACCTATAGCATTACTTGTGGGTGTAAGGGCATCTCATCCCATCTGTTTGGATTTCCAACCCTTTGACAAACATCACATTGTTGAAAATATTCCTTTGCATCTCGATGAATAGTTGGCCACCATAATCCTACGCGTAGTACCTTCTGCGCGTTAGCTTTTCCTGCATAGTGTCCTCCCGCTATTCCCTCATGGGATTATACTAATATCCTAGGCCTTTCGTGTTCTAGCATGAACCTTCTCAATATGTTGTTTGCCCCCATTTTATATAAGTTCCCTACGATCAATTGGTAGTCGACTGCTTGGTAAACCAGATTCTTCCTCTGTGCAGTGTTAAATTCGAGTGGCATAGTCCCTATACTTAAATACTCAACAATGTCAACAAAATAATCATTCATGATCTGGACTGAAAATAACTGCACATCAGGGAAGGTATCCTCTAATTTTGTAGGCTCCTCGCCATTGGTGACCCTTGACAAGTGATCGGGTCTTGCGTTCAGCTTCCCTTCTTTAACTATGATTTCAAAGTCAAATTCTTGAAACAACAATAATTATAGACAAATTCTCCTCCTTAACATTGGCTTGTTGACTAGTTACTTAAGGGATGAATGATCTATGAACTTATTAAAATGTTTTCCAAGTAGGTAATGCCTGAAATTTTTAAGTGCATACACTATTGATAGACCTTCTCTCTCTATGGTGTTGTAGTTCTTCTCGGAGTTTGACAATTTTTTGCTTGCAAATGCCATGGGATGGTCCAACTTCCCTGCTCCTAGTTGTGCCATAATAGCTCCCAGGGCTATGGCTGATGCATCTACATGCACATGGAATGTATTCTCCCAATCTGGAAAGACTAAGATGGGTGTTGTGACCATCTTCTCCTTCAGAGTGTCCAATCCTTGCTGACAACTTTCATTCCACTAGAATTTAGTATCCTTCTTAAGAAATTTCTCCATCGGCGCAATGATCTGTGCATACCCCTTAATAATTTTTTTGTATTCTCTTGTATGTGCCAATGTGGCCTGCAGTTGGCACATTGATTTCGATGGTGGTAAGTTCACAATTACTGCAATATTTGTAGGATCCACAATCAAGCCTTGTTTGCATACTATGTGACCAAATATAATTCTGAAGGGTGTTCCAAATATACATTTCTTAATGTTCAAGGATTTTTGGCATTGTCTACATCTTTATAATATCAACCTCAATACCTCTACATGATCCTTCAATAAGTTGTACACTGTCCAATCATCCAAATATACCTCTAGAAACTGATGGATGAATTCTTTAAAGGCAACAATGACTACTCTAGAGAAACTTGTTGGTGCATTTTTCAGTCCAAAAGGCATGACTGTGTACTGGTAGGATCTCCATTCTATTGCAAAGGTAGTCTTGTATCGATCTTCTGGTGTTATCTTGATTTGGTGGTATCTTGACAATCCATGAGTGAATGAGTATGATTCCTGGCCTCCCACATTTTGTAGGACTTCATCTATAAAGGGTGTAGGGAAGGGGTCATGTAGGCAAGGATCACTAAGCTTTCTTAGATCTACATAGATTCTTATTCCTCCTTTCTTTTCCTCTTGAACTACCATGGGGGTTATCCATTCTGATTCTTCAAATGGTTCTATGATTCCTTCTTCCAACATTCTGTCAATTTCTTCTCTTACTTTATGCTTGTATATGGGGTTCAATTTTTAAGGACTTTATCTGATAGGTCTTGTCTCCTGTTTGAGAGGGATCTTCATCTCTCCAAGTTCTCCTGCAATACCCTTCATCTCTATAAAGGTCGTTGGGAACAGGTCACTGTACTCGCGCAGTAATTATGTTATCTTGTTCATTGTTTGCTCATCCTAGTAGTCTCCAATGATGGACATTTTGGGATTCTCAACTGTCCCAATGTTTATTTTCTTCACCTTGATTGGCCCAACAATTATTTATGATTCTATAGGTGGAACTTCCACTTCTCTTTCGCCTTCAACTTCCTCAATCTAAATATCACGTGGATTGTCTTCATATGGAACTTATTCCTGCACATGGTAGGATGACAATAGTTCTTTCACTGTCTGTCTGTTCTATTGTTGTTATTCTATTATGAGTTCAACTTTTGGTTCCTTAATGAATATCACCCCTCTTATTTGTTTAACGATTTCATCTATATTGGGGTTCTCATTCTCAAATGAGAGAGTGATTGTAAAGTTCTGTTGTAGTATTGGCTAGCTCGTATTTTCTTTGCGCAGTTCCTGATCCGTATACCAGTTTGTTGGAATGCCCTCTAATGTGTGTACAAAATGGTGACGCCATTCCTATGGGGGTTTCAATATCCAAAATTCTATGTACTTCTCCAAGTGTTTCATTTGTGCCCCTTATCCATCATATTTCTACTGTTGGTTGCTTCTTTTCTTTGCGCCAAAGTTATTTCACAGTAACCACTTACATTGGTACCAGTCCTTGATTGTTTCTTTGTGTGCACCCCACCATATTGCAAGTGTAGCCTTAAGTGCGATGTCAAGAGATAACAATATTTGATTGTATGATACTTCATCCTCATATCTCATTAGGAATCCTTCCAAGTTGTTGATTCCATGGAAACTTGGAGGTTCTCTTACTTCTGTCCCAACCCACCTTACTGCGCGGTCTATTCGTGCACATATTCTAGTTGAGACGTCATGTAGGCGCTTCTGCCAATTCTCCAGACCAATTTCTTATTCAAAAGCACATGATGTGATACCTCTCTAGCAAAGTACACCATCATCAGTTGAATTAATTTAATCTTCGGTGCGCGCGGTGCTCTACTACAGCTGGTTAATTTCTTCTAGATCTAGCCATGTTGGTTCCACAAATGTTTCGGCTTCTGATGGATCTAGGGGTGCTATAACCTTGTATTATCCTGACTCAAATTTCATCTTCCCACTCTTCAGGTTGATTATCTCATGATTTTCAAATGCCCAATCCAATCCTAGTAATGTTGGATATGATGTTATGTCGTCCATGATTTTGATCACTTCGAAGTCTGCCTTAGTGTGCACTCTGTCCAGATATACTATCACCTCTTTCAACCTCCCTATTGGTAGAACTCTTTGTTGGTTTTATAACTTCTGTTGGACTGGTGAGTAGCCTAGGTAGGTTCTCCCATGCATTGCCATGTATTTTTGGGTAATACATTCACTGCAGATCCTAGATCTAATATCACATTGCCCACATTAAAATATCTGATGTTGGCATTCAATCAAAACTCTCTGTTGGTTCTCCTTATAGCATGGAGGTGATTGACTATCCTCTGTTCTAACTTTCCCTCAGAGTTTGTGGTACATATTGCTAACAGATTTTGTAATACTATAACAGATGATGATTCCTTAAATAATTGAATACATGATTGCAGGAAAGTTTTAATACAATTTACTTGGTTTCCTAGGTGGACTTCACTGGTATGGTCCAATGTTGACGGAATTTCATACATTGAGACGTATTGGGTATGCTATGCAGTAGATGTAGATGCAACATTCTACTTGAGAAATTCTTGTCTAGCCTCCTTAAATGTCTCCTTCTCCTTTTCTGCATCAAATCACTTGGGTGGCTCGGTATTTTTCTTAATCCACTGGTGTTGTACTGGTTCCTGTTTAGCCACATCATCTCCTATTTTAGCACCTATGCACGTCACTATGATGATGTTCCTTCCATATTCTCTAGCTTCCGTAGAGATCCATTATACATTCTGATTGTTCTGATTCCATTTCTCTTGTATCTTCCCCAAAAGTTTTGTGCAATCCTCTATGTCGTGATCTGCTACATGACAATACATGCATGTTGGAGGTGGTAGAGGGAATTCTCTTACAAAGTGTCCTAGTTGTTTCCAGTTATGGCACACTACTGGACCTCTTTCGTGTCTAAATCCTCCTCTACCTCATCCTTCTCCTTTGTACCCAGCACAATCTCCACGTGGTGTATTGTATTGAGGTACCTGATTATAATGCGTAGGGTTATACTGTGGTTGTGCAGTGTTATACTATGGTTGCACATCGTTATACTGTTGTGGCACAATATTATACTATGATGGTGCCTAGTTAAATTGAGGTGTATATTTCTCTGTCATCATTTTGGATTGCACCCTATATGTGTTTGACGTCCTTTCCTTCATCAAATCCATGGTTCTGCAGTCTTTGTCATCATGCCCTACTGACTTTCAAAAAGTGCAGTATGTATTCTTTGGTACTATCTGGTATTTTTGCATCATAGAAAAATGATATGGATCATGGCCATGTGTCTTGCAAATTTCACACCAGTGTCCTCCTGTCGGAAATGGATTTGGCATCCCTGTTGCCATATACTGCGAACATGTTGGACATTCACTCTTATGGTTCCCTTATGTTCTACATGTGGTACACCAAATATCTTCACACTTGTCCTTTCCCTTATTCTGATTGAGTTGAAAGGTAATATTCTTCAGATCCTCCTTCAACTCCTTTATAGCTAGATCTATCTTATGATACTAATTCTCCTCCATTTGCAAGGCTTCCTGCAGAGCCTCTACTTGAGATTGGAATTTTTTTTGTCTGAGTGGGTATTTCAGGTGTGGTAACAAATAATTCACAAACAGATGCCTATGTGGCATGTCAGTCATGGTATACCTCAATTTCCCTTTCAGAAGTTTAAATCAATGGTCAATTGCCCATACATATTCTCCTGGTTTCTGTCAAATTTCTATCATCGCGCTCATGTATTGATCCTCTGAGCTTGGATTTTGGAACTCATTAATCAATAATTTCTTGATGTTTATCAGTGTCCTTGTCATCCTAGGTGAATTGTTTACATCTAGACTCATGTACCAGTCTAGTGCATGGTCTCTTAGAGTGATAGCTATCTGTGCAAGTTTCGTTTCTTCATCGATGATCTATTTTGATTCCCAGATATTTGCACAAATAAACACGTGTTTCTTAGGGTCTTTCGCTGCCTCTCCTGAAATTCTGGTAACCGAATGGTGGGATCATGTCCTGCCATCATGAATGATGAAATTATACCTCCGCGCAGTGTAGATACTTGACTAATGCTTCCAGAACTAGATCCCCAGTTGTTGTTCCTTTTGTAGATGTACTTCTTGTTGTCTCCCTCCTCCCAAAATTTTGTTGTCTAAAAGGTCGTGTTCCTCTTGGTGTGTTGGTCGTACATGGGTTTATGGGTTCCACACTAAAATTAATATGGATAGGATTACTGCCTTCAAGTCCCTCTCTTGGACCTCTCATCTTCCTCTCATATGTTGTGCGCATGATTTCCTCAATCTGCTCCATAGCCCGGAGATCCTCTACCTCCTCTTCATGACTGACCAAGCCTTCCTGGGCGACTACGGCTCTCTTCTTGGTGTTCACCTTATATTGGTAGGGTACTTCAATATTCGTATTTCTAGTTTTCTCCATGATCTGCTTGATCTGGTCGCCGTCCATCATGATTGGGTCCAAGGCTTTATCCACTTCTCCTTGTATTTCTCCTTTTTTTGTGAGTGCTTCCCCCCTTCCCCCATGCATGCAAGGAAGTTTAGCTATCTGATTCCATTGTCATTACACCTTTGTTATAGAGTAATATCTTAATAGAAGTATACAACTATATAATATACCTTCCTCGAGGCTCGCATAGAAACTCTTTCTCAGCTGCGCAGTATGACTTCACAGTATCTACTGTAAATTCTATTATAAATCCTGGTACAATACTATCGAGCCAAAAATCTACTGCGCGGGTGAAATTTTTATTCACCTGTTGTAACTATGCGATCTGAACTGGGTTCCACTCTAACTGTCAAATTTGATTTGTTGCATGTTTGTATATCAACCTCAATATCCACTCCTGCAATAAGTGTGGAAAATAACAGAAAAATACTTCATGCAGATCAGGGAACACATATTTCTCAAGATATTTGTGCAGTGTTACTCTATGGTTCTTGTTATCTTGCTGCGCAAACTCTTGCTCCTTTGTTTTCAACCATATCTCTATTTCCTATTTTTTGGGTCTCCAAGGTATAAACATTTCTTTTTGTATTTTCATTCTTTTTGACACTTCGGTCCCAAATCTTACATAATTTTAACAGTTTTTCAACAGATCAAACATTCATTTACTAGATCTTCAATAGATCAACCATTATTTTGACAGATCTTCACCAGAGCGCATCCACTCAATCCTATGTTATTCCAACTAGCAACAGAACCATTTGTTGGTTGGTTATCTTAGTTATACTTTTAACATAATTTCACCTAGGTTCAGGTCTACTGGGGATCCAACAAATCGTCTAAAACTATTGGCCCTCCTGGTAAACCAAAAGGAAGAACAACACACAGAATGCACTACACAGTCTCACCTGAGATAGTCTTAATGGGTGACTACAATACTCAAGTTCTTGCATTCTAGGACTAAATGGGGATCTATGGATTTTTCACTGTGAATTCTATCTAATTATTAAAGAAATATATTGTCATTATCATTCATACATGTAATGTAATTAGATCCATTAATTCATTCATACATCATTCTAACATCTACCCATAGATTGTAACAAAGATACAAACATTAAATCACATGGCACGAGTTTTATTGTGGTTCACTCCCTCCTGGGATACATCCACAAAGATCTGGCTCCTAAGATCTTTTATTATGGTAGTTCCAAAACTAGAGCGTTACAAGATTTACAACTCGTCCTCAGTCAGGTCGAGATCTATTATGAGGCAAAATAGATCACACTACGCCCCCTAGCCTATGATATAACCCTCAATACCTACCCTTATGACTCCCTACAGCTCCACAACTTACAAGATTGGATCATATTATAGTCATGTTACAAACTAGTTACTCCTTCTCACGTGAGTAACACTCCATGAAAAAAAGAAGCCCCCCTAAACCTCCTAGGTGTATATTTATATGTATTTTTGGATCATCGGTCATTACATTCTCTTACCAAAACCCTAAGCTAGTTATCTCTTATTGAATGTTTTCCTTGCACACTTTCCTCCTCTTCATGCATGTTTTCCTTTCATCCACTGTTTTTCCTGCTAGGTAACCTTCTTTCCCATATTCTTGCATGTGCACCTCGCATGCATTTCTGCCAACTATCTTTCCTCCACGTTGTGGATTTTCCACAAAATGGTCATGTTCCCAATAGGCCCCCAACATTAACATCATGACTCATCCTGAGTCACTGCCTAACTTAGGCAACTGTCATTGCTTTCTTCTTGTGCCTATTACTGCCTGCTACAGTGCGTCATACATTTTCGTTATCTGATGACATTGTTGGTGAGCCTAAATGCTCTTTTCAGCCATAGTGGTGACCACTTTATCCATGATAGGACATTGTAATATATTTTCTCCCTCAGACCCGATATTTTCAATGCTCTTCTTAGCTGCATCACTCTCCATGACCAGTTGCTCCACCTTTTCTTACAGGGGCTCCAACATCACCTATCTTTCTATTTTTTGGGCTTGCATCACTTTCTCTTCCAACTACAGAGCCTTCATTTCAGTGACAGTCTTGATTTTCTCCAGCAGTGACATTGTTTTATGTTGCGGCTTCACTTTTTCCATTGCTGCGTGGAATTTATTTTCCTTCTCTTGGAGTTCTTGGAGGCTGCCATCCGCTAGGAAGTGAGTCCACAGTTGCGTGCTCTTTTCTAATAGCTCAATGACTGTCTGTATGCTTTGGTCGATGTCCTCCACAACCTTTGTTTCCTCCTATTCTTACTGCACTCTAACTTATAGGGGAGTAGTGGGTGTGACATAATCCTTAATCTCTTTAATTTTCTCTCTATATTGTTGGATAGTCTGCTCTATCCTTCGCAGCTTCTATTTTGAAGACCCTGCCTCCTCAATTGTGTTCCCTGGACAACCCAATCATGCTAGTACAAAAGCAAAATGGAACCTGGTGACTCTGCATTGATTACCAAGCTCTAAATAAAATCACAGTCAAAAACTGGTACTTGATTCCCTGAATCGAAGACCTCCTTGATCAACTCACGATGGCCAAATACTTTAGTAAGATTGATCTGAAGTTTGGCTACCACCAGGTCCTGATAGAACAAACATATGTATGGAATACCAGCTTCAAGTCAAAGGAAGGTATTTTTGAATGGTTGGTCATGCCCTTTGGTTTCACAAATGCTCCAGCCAATTTCATGAGGATGATGGAGGATATCCTATTACCATTCACCAATACTTTTGTAGTGGTTTATCTAGTTGACATCTCCATTTACAACAATACTTGGGAAAAACACTTGCAACATATTCAACAGGTTCTGCACACCCTACGGAAACACCAACTCTATGCCAACTTGGAAAAATTCTTCTTCGGCATGGAGAAGATTCATTACCTCGGAAACATCATTGATCAACATGTCATACATATGGATCTAGCCCAAATCTAAGTCATTCGTGACTGGACAACCCCAACCACACTCATTGAGCTTCAGAGATTCTTGGGCCTTGCCAATTTCTACCGCAAGTTTGTGTTGGGATTCTCCCATATTGCATGGGCCCTCAGCCAAGTAACTAGGGGTGGTGGTAAGGAGAAATTTGTGTGGGGATGGTCCCAACAACAAGAATTCGATGATTTGAAGTAGCGCTTGTGCTCAGCCCCAGTAATTTCAATACCGAACCTACAACAAACCTTTGAGATCAAGACAGATGCTTCAGACTATGTTGTGGGCGTCATTCTCACTCACCATGACCACCTCGTGGCCTATCAATGTGAGACACTATCAAATTTTGTTTGTAACTACCCTGCTTATGACAAATAAATGTACTCCATTGTGAAATCCTTCCACCAATGGAGACATTACATTCTTGGGAAGGAGATAGTCATCCACACTGATCATAAGCCATTGCAGTTCATGCAGACATAAGGAAAATTATAGAATGATTTCCATCAGAGGTGGTACACGTACTTGCAACACTTCCACCTCAACATCAAGTATAAAATGGGAAGCACCAAATGCATCAATGATTGGCTCAGTAGACCGCCAATTGCAACACTCACCAAGATGCTAGAATCATGTGTCCATGAGACCTCTGGATGGCCCCAACTCTATGAGATAGACCCAAACTTCACCACCACCTACCAAATATTGAGTGAAAATGCAGTTGTCACTAATTTCCATCTTCAGGACGGGTTATTGTGTCATCTAGTCCATATCTACATTCCATCAAGTGAGCGAGAAAAGTTGATCTGGGAAGCCAACTACAGTCGAGTGGCAGGAAACTTCAGCATCAAAAAGATAGTGGCAATGTTGTAGAAACATTTCTATTGACCGAAACTTCGATAGGAGGTTAGCAAGTATATCAAGTCCTGCACTGCCTATGTGATTGCCAAACCGACCACTAAGAAATAGGGCCTGTACACCCCTCTGCCTACTCCTGACAGGCCATGGGAATTGTTGGGCTTCAGTTTTGTTATATTTTTTTCCATACAAATACACTCATAATTACACCTTCTCCCTGCATTTCGTCAATAATATATCACTAATTACACCATAAACCTCCATTATCTCTTGTTATTTATCCTATGTGGTTAATACACAATTTTCCATATTTTTAGCGATTAAAAGGATGATTATAAAAAAGTTTTGTCGATGATGGCTTAATCCTATGTTTATATTTCCAGGAAACATGTTCTGAACTATTTAGGTTCCGGTATATGCACTGTCCATGTTCCGGTAACTGTATTGTTCCTCTTCTGGTACCCGCACTGTAGGTCATCTAATACTCCAAGTCATTTGGTACCAAAAGTTTCTATATTCAATTGGTACCTGCATAGTCATTTGGTACCCACACACCATGTCATCTGGTACCAACACTCCATGTCATCCAGTACCATCTCGTCCAGTACCAATATTGCGCTCATCCGATACTCCATGTCATCCAGTACCATCTCGTTCGGTACCAATACTACGCTCATCCGGTACTCCAAGTCATCCAGTACTAGAAGGTTCTATATTCAACCGGTACCTACATAGTCATCCAGTACCCATACTCCATGTCATCTAGTACCCACACTCCATTTCATCCAGTACTCAACTAGTCTGGTACTAATACTATGCTCATCTGGTACTCCATGTCATCTGGTACTACAAGGTTCTACAATCAACTGATACCTACAAAATCATCCAGTGTTGGAGGTAGGCCAAAGCGGAAAAGCAAGGCGTTTTTGGGAAAGAAAGCATGCATGAGGAAAGCGACAGCTGGAAGGAAGAGCAACATGCGTGTATGCAGGGAAGACCTAACAACATTAGGGTCAGGGTTTTGGTAATATATTGTAAATGGCTAAGGAGCTAGAAGCATATATATAGCGATACTTAGGTATCATAGAGGGTTGGTTGAGGAATATAATGAGGTATCATACAGATTTAGTGTTGTTGTTGTGTTAGTTATGCATGAGTTGATGCGATGTGGGATATTTTATTGTATGAGCTATTTTGTCTAAGTTGTTGAGCTAGAGAAGACGAAGAAGGGTAGATCTCGAGGGTTAGATCATAAGTTGTGGAGCCTAGTGTGATCTAGTCCACCTCATATATATCTTACCCGACTAGGAAGAGTTGTAAAGCGCGCGACATTGTAGATGCAGAAATACTATAATAAAAGAGCTGAGAGCCAAATCTTTGTGGACATAGCCCAGGAGGGGGTGAAAAATGGTAATATTTTTGTTATGTGATGAGTATATGCATATCTTTATGGTCTTCAATAGTTATTATTATGCTTAATGAATGAGTTATTACATTTCTTGCTTATTCATCAATGACAGTATATTGCATGGACAGACATAATGAAAGGTTTAATATATAGCTCTCTTATCTCACACTCAATCCTAGGCTGTAAACACATGAGTCTTACAACCACCCATTAAATCTATCTCAAGTGAGACTGCGCAGCGCATTCCATGTGTTGTGTTTCCTTTCGGTTTACCAGGAGGATGAATAGTTTTAGAGGCTTTGTTGGAAACCCAAAAGACATGAACCCTGGGTCAATAAAATCAGACATTATAGAAGAGTAGTTAAAACCCAACAAATGGTTATGTTGTTGTTGGTAGGAATAAGAGAGGATTGAGTAGAGGAGATAAGTCAAATATCTGTCGAAGACAGATCAAGAAAATATTAGGGCGGAAAGTAATGAGCCATTAGAAGGGAATGTTGAGACCGTGGAATCCCACAAAAGAAGAGATTGAAAGATGGTTATGAACAAAAGAGCTGGAGTTTTCACATAAAGACAATAGAAACCCTAGATTAACACCCCACAAATATCTTGAGAAATGCATGTTTACTGATTTACACGAAGTATTTTTCTGTGATTTTTCACGCTTATTGTAGGAGTGGATACTAAGGTTGAAGGATAACCATGCAATGAACTAAACTCGATAGCTAGATTGGACCCAAATAGAGATTGAGAAATTACAACATGTGAATAAGAAATTCACCCGTGTAATATATTTTTGGCTAGACAATATTGTGGCAAGGTTTATAATAGAGTTTTCAGTGGACAGAGCAAAGTCGTACAATGCAACATAGCAAGAATTTCTACGAGGACCCCGAGGAAGGTACATTCAATTGTTGTATACTTCTATTAAGATACTACTATATAAAAAAGGTTTAATGACAATGGAATCAGATAACTAAACTTTCCTATGTGCATGGGGGAAGGGGGGAAGAACTGACAGAAAGAGGATAAATGGAAGGAGGAAAGGATAAGGGAAAGAAGGAGGAACCCTTGGACCCAATCATGATGGACGATGACCATATCAAGTGGATCATTGTGACAACTGGAAAGATGCATAGCGGAGTACCCTACCAATACAAGGTGAATACCAAGAAGAGAGTCATAGCCAAGAGGGAAGGCTTGGCGAGTGATGAGGAAGAGGTAGAGGATCTTCGAGCTGTGGAGCAGATTGAGGAAATCATGTGTGCAACATATGAGATGAAGAAGAGAGGTCCAAGAATGGGAAGAGAAGGCAACAATCCTATCCATATTAATTTTAGTGTGGAACCCATAAACCCATGTGTGACTAATACACAAAAGAGAACACCATCGTTTAGACAACCAAAGTTCAGAAGTAGTCAGAAAGAAGGAAGTACATCCACACAAGGAACAACAACTGGAGGAGCTAGTTCAAGCAACACTAGTCAGGTATCTACACCGCACAAAGGTAGTAGTTCAGTGTTCAGAATGGCAGGACACGATCCCACCATCAGGTTACTAGAATTTTGAGGAGAAGCAACAAAAGACCCTGAGAAGCATTTTTTCATTTGTGCAAAGATCTAGGAAGAAAAACAAATCATTGATAAAGATACCAAACTCGCGCAGTTAGCGATTATGCCAAGAGATCATGCACTAGATTGGTACATGAGTCTAGACACAAATAGTGCTCCTGGGATGACAAGGACATTGGCAGACATTAAGAAGTTACTGATAAATGTGTTCCAAAATCCAAGACAAGAGGATCAATACATGAATGAGATGATAGAAATCTGACAAAAATCAGGAGAGTCTGTATGGGAGATTGACTAGAGATTCAAGTGACTAAAGGGAAAGTTAAAATATCTCATGACTGATATGCAACATCGAAACTTGTTTTTCAACTCACTACTCCCACACTTAAAATATCCATTGCAACAACAAAAGTTCTAGACGCGGACAGAGGCTCTGCAGGAAGCCTTGAAATTGGAAGAAAACCAGTACTAGCAGACAGACCCAGCTATCAAAGAACTGAACAAGGATTTGAAGAACTTAAATTTTTAGCTCAATCAGAATAAGAATAAGGAAAAACAAGAAGTCATTTGGTGTACCACATTCAGGATGGAAGGACACCACAAGAATGAATGTCCAACATTCGCACAGTATATGGAAACAAGAATGCCAAATCTGTTACCAACAGGAGGACTATGGTGTGAAATCTGCAACAAACCAGGTCATGATCCTTATCACTGCACGATGATGCAGAAATACCAGACAGTCCCAAAGATTTCATACTGCACCTTTTGCAAGTCAGTGGACCATGATGACAAGGATTGTATAACTATGGAGCTGATGCAAGAAAGGAGATCATATGCATATCGAGTGCAGGTTGAAATGATGATTGGGCAAGCCACACCATAGTTTAATCCAGTTCTAACTCCATACAAAACTGCGTAGTAGTAGTATAATACTGCACAACAACCATACAATAACACATAGCCACAGTACAACGCAACACAACCTTAGTACAATATCACACAGTATAATCAGGTGCCTTAGTATAACACGTTGAGAGGAGATCGAGTAGGCTACAGAGGGAGAGGACAAGTCGAAGGAGGTTTTAGCAGAAGTAGAGGACCAGTGGTATGTAACAATTGTTAGCAACCGGGACATTATGGAAGGGAATGTCCACTTCCACCAGTGACTTGTACATATTGTCACGCATTGGACCATGATATAGAGGAATGCCAAAAACTATTAGTAGATATCTAGGAAAAGAGGAACCAGAATAACCAGAATGTTCATTGGATTTCAGTCGAAGAAAGGGATGAAGGATGAAACATCAACATAGTTACCCACAGAGAAACTAAAAAAGGTATTGATGCAGTCTGATAGGAAGCAACACATAAGGAATGGGTGAAGAACACCAAACCAAGGAAACAGTTCGACGTGTAGAATGAGAAGGCAATATTTAAGGAAGTCATACAACAATTTTAGAATGAGGACATGGTGTCGACTTCAACTGCGCAACAAAATAAGGAAGCACCAGAGTACGAGATGCCTCGATCATTGGATCATACCAACGAAATGAAACCCATGGGACAAGTAAGCACAATAAAAGGCTTTTTGCAATCATGTGTAAAGGTATTAAGTGATCCATCATCTGTGAAAATATTGCAAAACATACTAGAAAAATGTAGCATCAAGACAGAAGGAAAACTAGAACCAAAAACATTCAATCACCTACACACAAGAAGAAGAGCAAGTAGGGAGTTTAGACTGAATGCCAATATTGGAGATTTCAACATGGGAGATATCATACTGGATCTAGGATCTGAAGTGAATGTATTACCGAAGAAGACATGGAAATTCATAGGAGATCCCACACTAGTATATTCACCTGTTCAATTGAAACTGGCAAACCAACACAGATTCCTACCAATCGGTAGACTGGAAGGAGTGACATTAGACCTGGATGGAGTGTGCACTAAAACCAATTTTGAAGTCATTAAAATAGTGGATGGCACAACACCATACCCAACATTGCTTGGTCTAGATTGGGCGTTTGACAACCAGGCCATAATAAACCTGAAGACCAGGAGAATGACATTTGATTCAGGTGAATACATGGTCACCGCACCATTAGACCCATCAGAAGGGGAGAGATTTGTAGAACCTACTTTCCTAGACTTAGAGGAAATCGACCAGCTATAAAGAACAACTGCACATGATGAGGATTACATAAACCCAACTGCATATGGGATACTCAGTTGGCATAGAATTATTTCATGTGCAACAGACTCAGATAGAGGTTTAGAAAACTGACAACAAAGGCTACATGAAGTATCCACAAGATGATGTGCAAGGATAGACTGTGCAGTAAGATGGGTAGGCAAAGAAATCAGGGAACCACTTAGTTTCCAAGGAATAAACGATTTGGAAACATTCTTGGCATAGTTTGAAGATATGGTCTTAGAGAATCAAAGATTGTTAGTACTTGATCTAGCACTCAAGGCCACACCATCAATATGGTGGGGCACACACAAAGAGAAAATCACATATTGGTACCAATGTAATAAATTACTGCACATAAGGTTCGACGCAGAATGGAAAAACAACAAGCAATATAAGTATAATGGACAAGGGGCACCAGTGGAACACTTGGAAGAGTGTAGAACGCTGTGGAAAATGACACCCCCAGAGGAATGGCCTCATCATTTCATACACTCTAGAGGGAATACGAGCGAACTGGTATACAGACTAGGAATTGCACAAAGGAACTACAACCTAGATGACATTGCAACAAAATTTTACAGTCACTTTCTCATTCGAACATGAGAACCCCAACATAGATGCAGCTCTCACACAGATCAGAGGAGTAATATTCATCAAGGAACCAGAAGTAGAACTTATCACAGAAGAGAAACAACGGAATAAACAAACAGTCAAGGAACTCTCATCATGTTACCATGTGCAAGAGGAAGCACCGGATGAAGATGATCCGCACGATATTCAGATTGAAGAAGCATAAGGTGAAAGAGATGTGGAAGGACCACCGATAGAATCAAAAGTCATTTCTGCGCTGATCAAAGTAAATAAAGTCAACATTGGGATAGCTGAGAATCCCAAAATGGTCAGCAATGGAGATTACTGGGATGAGCAAACAACAGGAAGCATAACAAAGCTACTGTGGGAATACAATGACTTGTTTCCCACAACATTTACAGAGATGAAGGCTATATATGGAGAGCTAGGAGAAATGAATATACCACTCAAACTTGAAGCAATATCAATCAGACAGTGACCTTACAGATTAAACCCAATATACAAACAAAAATTCAAAGATGGGATCGATAGGATGCTTGAAGCCGGCATCATAGAACTGGTCAAAGAATCATAATGGATAAGCCCGATGGTAGTGTAGGAAAAGAAAAAAGGAGGGATCAGGATATGCATCGACTTGAGGAATTTGAACGATGAATGCCTACATGACCCGTTCCCTACACCTTTCACGGATGAAGTGTTAAAGAACGTCGGAGGACATGAAGCTTACTCATTCACTGATGGATTCTCAGGCTACCATCAGATTAAGATAGCACAAGAAGACAGATACAAGACCACGTTTGTGACCGAATGGGGATCTTACCAATACACAGTCATGCCGTTTGGACTGAAGAATGCACCAACAATATTTTCTAGAGTAGTCATCGCCGCATTTAAGGAATTCATCCACCATTTTCTTGAAGTATACCTGGACGATTGAATAGTCTATACTTTGTTGAAAGACCATGTACAATTCTTACGCTTGATGCTAGAAAGATGTAGACAGTGTCAGATATCACTAAACATAAAGAAATGCATATTTGGAACACCGTTTGGGATACTATTGGGCCATATAGTATGCAAACAGGGTTTATTAGTAGATCCTGCAAAGATCATAGTAATTGTTAACTTACCACCACCAAAAACCATCCGTCAACTAAGAGCGATGTTGGGACACATAGGATACTATAGGAAATTTATCAAAGGGTACGCATAGATTACTGCACTGATGGAAAAGCTACTAAGAAAGGATACAAAGTTTCAGTGGAACGACGAGTGCCAACACGATCTGCATACCCTGAAGGAAAATATGGTCACTGCGTTGATATTAGTATTTCTAGACTGGGAGAAGACATTCCACGTCCATGTAGATGCATCAGCCATAGCACTTGGAGCTATCTTAGTGTAGCCAGGAGTGGTAGACTTGGATCACTCCATATATTTCGCAAGAAAAACGTTATCTGACTCAGAGCAGAACTATAACACGACAGAAAGAGAAGGCCTAGCTATGGTCTATGTATTGCAAAAGTTCAAGCATTACTTATTGGGAAAACAATTCAATATGTTCACAGATCACTCAGCCCTAAAATACCTAGTCAACAAGCCAGCGTTTGGGGGGGAGAATTTTTCGATGGTTGTTACTATTTCAAGAATTTAACTTTGAAGTAATTGTCAAACCAAGAATATTGAACGCAGGACCTGACCACCTATCAAGGGTCACAAATGGAGAAGAGCCTATGAATTTAGAAGACAACTTTTCAGATGCACAATTATTCTCAATCCAGATCGTTGATAAGTACTTTTCATATATCAGTCATTACTTGAGCACATGTATTGCACTACAATAATATAGCGCCGCACAGAAGAAGAACCTGGTAGTTCGTGTTGTCTATTATCAACTGATTGCAGGACACCTATACAAAATGGACACAGATAGAATCTTTCGAAGGTATGTGTTAGAGTACGAAATACCAAGAGTCTTAGTAGAAGGTCATGAAGGAATAGTAGGAGGACATTACATAGGAAAATCTACCACACAAAAGGTATTTTGCGTAGGACTATGGTGGCCAACAATTCACAGAGACTCAAAGGAGTACTACCAAAGATGCAATGTCTGTCAAAGGGTAGGGAAACCCAAAAGAAGGGACAAGATGCCACTATGACCACAAGTAACATTACAGCCATTCGACAAGTGGGCAATAGACTTTGTAGGACCAATCAACCCACCAGCAAAATTAATAGGAGCTAGGTACATTATCACCATGACGGAGTACCTAACAAGATGGGCGGAGGCCGTACTAGTGAAGGATTGTAGCGCAGAAAAAACAACGCATTTTTTATTTGAGAAAGTGATCACTAGATTTGGGTGCCCAAGAGTTTTGATGAGTGACCAAGGCATGCACTTCATAAACATCACCATTAACGCTATGTGTTATCACTGACATTTCGTCCGCACGTGGCGACAAGAACTCCGCATCGTCAAAACAGAAAAGAAGTCATTCATGGCACAAGGTTAATTCCACAGCACAGCAAAAGGGTCAAAACTATACA